>CM046366.1:19893105-19989987 GCA_025413025.1 Ficus hispida | reverse complement strand
CAAATCTGACCCTAACATACTTGTTTCTGCCTTTGAAAATTCTTCGATCATTTTTATTAATTTAATTTTGGTCTCGGGTTTTTGTAAAAACGAAGGTCTTAGAGGCCTTATTTTCAAAAACAGTTCACGTTGGCCCCTAGGATTTTCCCTTCTCTACAACTTTGTAGTTTTGATTTTTTAAAGATTCGGCCTCTAAGGGCCTCAAAATTCACTTTCCCAATTACTGTCCAGTTTGACCCGAAACTGGCAGTTTTTTGTTCGGTTTGGTTTTTAGGTAACTAACGTGCACACTACCTCAAACGGGTACCCCATGAGCATGCAGACGTTACCTAACCATTTCATAATCATACAATCAGATCTTACTCATATAATTATGAAATCAAAAATCTTAAACTTGTATAAAAACTTAACTTGAAACTAGCATATCAAACCGAAAACTATCAACCACGTATAAAACATGGTACCGAAATCTACTTATACAAAACATCATACTTGTACATAACATCACACTCTTAATTCTCTTAACAAAAAACTAGAGGTTAAAAAGATTTACCTCAAGCTTCACAAGATAATTTCTAGCTTAAGGTTTTGGAGGTTTTCTTTTTCACTAGACCAACACCAACCGAAAACCAATCTGTCTTCAGCTTTCCCTCTCACTTTTTATTCGGCTCTTAAGGAAGAGAAGAACCAGAGAATGAGCTGCCAATCTAAGGTTTATTGTCCAAACGATTATGCTTGTACGTACCACCTCCTATATATATAGGTGAGAGGAAAAGAAATTCATTTAGAATTTCCTTCCTTTCTAGAATTGCTTATAGCTCCCTTAGATAACATATTTGCTGCCAAGTCCAATGAGGTAGCCGGTTGAGAAAGCTCTAGATGGCCAATTAATCAAGGCTAAGAGGTGGCTCATCAAAGCTAGACACATGAGGTGTCTTCACCTTGTGATGGCCGGCCAAGAGGTGTCAACACCAACTTGATTAATCTAGCCAAGCAAGCAAGGCTATAAGCTTGCTCACCTAAGCTATATGTTACACTTGTCTCTAAACTTTGAGAAATTATGACTTCTAAGCTGCATATTAATTCCCAAGAGTAACATATTTACTCAATGGAATCATGTGGTGACCGGCCATGATGAGTCAAAATGGAAGCAAATAGTTAGACTAACTAAATTAACAAACCTAGTTTACTTCCTTGGTTTTAACATAACTATGGTTACTAAATTTTGTAACCAATCCTTGGCTTAGTTGAATTTGAATGCTTAGTAAGAAAATTCTATCATAATTTTCTTGAAATTCTTCATAAGGTGGCCGGCCATACTTTGCTAAGTGTAAAAAGTTACAAAATGCAACATAGCTTAGTAAGCAAAACTACTTTGCTTATTAGGCAAAGCTAAAATTGTGAAGTGTCAATTTCTAATGAACTTCAAATTTTTCATACTTTGCCTATTGGTCCTTAGAGCAAAATATTTGCTCATTACCCTTGATGTGGCCGGTTCCCTTAAGTACAAGTATAGGCAAATGATTGGTAAATTTTGAACCAATCCAAACCTAACTTAATTCCTGGTTCCAACTAGGTAAACCAATTTAAAAATCATCATAAACTAAATGAACTAGGAAATCTAACTAGAAAAATCCATAGTCCATAAATTTACAATTTATCTATCGAACCATAATTTTCACAAAATACATTTTGGCCCCTAAAGGCAAAAATATTTGCACTTTAGTCCTTAAGGTAGCCCGACTATGGTGATAGCATTTGGCCTCCAATTCTTGCTTAATCATCACCTAACACTATCTAACTTTCTTAAAATCCATAACCATTCACTTTTCTTAAAATTACATATTAGCTCCTAAAGACAAATATTTACATTTTAGTCCTTAAAGGGTGACCAATTCTCAAAGTGAGATTTGTCATTCTTTTAAGACCTCACTTGGCTTATCTCCTAACACAGTTCATTTTCATCCTGGCATACATATTCAGATACATTTTCGACTGATAACAGTATACTTGCACTGGAGCAAAATCCAGAATTTATCTGAACTGCGTCTAGGGTTCTCTTATTATTAGAAACTACTAACAGAGAATATATATCATAAAATTTTCCTTTACTACAAAAAAAGTCTTACATAAATAAATTATCGAATCTTTTAATTAAGATTCAATAATTTAACTGATAAAACGTAACACATAAACATTTCTAATTACAAACTTTGATTGTTCACAACAGACATCAAAATTTGTAAACAAGCTGGTCATTACATTTATACCTTTTTACTCAAAGGTCATATGCTAAGCAATAATTTTTGAGTCTTATAAATATATAAGAACTCTCAAATTTAATAAAAATCCCGAACCGGGCTTTTTCATAAATACCTTAATGGTACAATTCAATATCTATACAAGACATTGTTGTTGGAAAAAACGGATCCGATATCGGAGTTACGGCGCAGCGGAAGTTTTAAAATTTTTTTATGCCGTTTCGAAAAGAATCTCATGATGCATATAACAATAATTAAATTCATGATCAAGCGTACCTTATTTCTCGGATTCCGGAATCACTAGAGCGTTTGACAACGTGTCTTCTCTACTATTCTTGAGTTCCACGTCTCAGAGTGTGTGTGGGCACACGTTCTATGAATCCAATTGATCGGTAATGCTTTCCGAAGTCTAGATCCTCATTCTCAATTCCGATGTTCCTCGTGAGAATATGATCCAACTTCTTTCTTCAAAACTACAAAACAGGAACCGGTTAACCTCCTATGAAATTATCACTCGGTTTAACCTTCCTCACAATTTTGAATCAATGGAATTTTCTCTCTTTTCTTTCTCACAAGATAGCCGAATTTTGTGAAGTAGAAGAAACCCAAATTATTTTTTCTTTCACTCACAAAAACGTTTTCCCCTTTGAAAATTATCAAAAATTGGTTTCTCAAGAATTCCTAGCCTTTATATAGAAGTCTAATCCTTTTCAAATTTAATTCTTCTTGAAAAATAATTAATAATTATTTTTCTGGATAAATTTTGAACCAAAGATCATACAACTTTAGGGCTAGATTCTTGAACCTAGAAACGTTTTTTCAAGAGGAAATCTCCTCCAAAAAATTCAGCCACTTTAGGATAATCTAGATTGGTGGTTCAAATTTTAAATCAAGAATCTAGACTAGTGAAAAGATCCTAGTCCTATCTAGATTCAAATTTCTTTTAAACCCTTTTTGAATTTAAATAAGATTCACTCATTTGAATTAATATTTTCCACAAACATCAACCATATTAATTAATTTAAATAAATGGAATATTGAATTTTTTCTTCCTCAAAAATCCGTGCACCATATTTAAAGAAAAAAAAATTCATCAAATAATCTCCATTATTTAAATCAATTAATAATTTAATGTTAGGAATATATTTGAACAATTTTGAAACAAAATTTTCTTCTCTCCACCTATCTAAAACCTGCACCTCTTTTAGATTAGGAGAGAAAAATTTTGTTTTCAAAATTAAATAATTCAAACACAATCTTATTCCAAAATTCAAGTTAACCAATCACTGTTGACAAATCATATTATTTGTCTACACAAATCCTACATGTCCAATCCTTTTCGGATTGCATGTTAGAGAGTACCATGTCTTAATAGACATTACAAAATTCCATTTAAATTACCGATCTCTTTAGGAACAAATCCCGAGACGCTATTTAGAACTATATGAGCTAGTAGAGGGACCCGACGGAAATATGTAAAGAGGCTCCTATAATTGTGAAAAATTAATCCCAGACTAATTATTCATCAATTATCAACTTCAAAACTATTCCACTAAAAGTTTGAAGCTGAACTCCTGTTTACATACCGTATTACGAAAGCTCTCTCACGCAGTGCTTCTTCCATGATTTATTCATCGCTTGTTTAATCCCCATATGTTATCCATGATTGAATTAAGGACTTTTTCCGTTTTACCTTTTCAATCATTTTAACTTAAAGTTCCATTATTCTCCATTGAAAGAACCACCAATTGTAAAACCATACAATTGGTAAACCATCAGAGAACACAAAGTAAACCGATGGCCAAGATCTTGTTATACTATCTTTCAATCCCGAATAATGCCTTTAAGTAGATAACATGTACTATCGTTAAGATAGCTATGGATTCCATATCTATGAATCTTGATTTCTCTATCCATAAGTCATGCACCCAAAACACAAGTATATTGACCATAAATTAACAGTGTCTCACCTGTAGTGCATTAAAGTACATAAGTCATGGATACGAACTCAAGTAATCATTTCAGGATTAAGATTAATACAGAATGATAATCAAAGCTTCATTGATTCTTATAAACGGAATTATTAAACCAATCAATTAACACTTTAGGTCCAATCCAATGTCATACCTCAATACTGGTATACATTAAAGTTTCCACTCGGAACCAATCCGATGGTCAAGACAAACCATCCCTCCAAGGAAGTAGACAACTTGTACAATCTTATCATGAATAAGATCCCAAATCTTATTCCATCGATTGCGGACTATTTATTTTGACTGTTATCAAATTACCATGTCTTCTATGTATACCCCGTATACATATGGTAATCCGATACATTTCAACAGTCAAGGAGTATTTTATGTTTGCTCAACCATACAATCAACAAATGAAAGTAAATAGGACACAACTTATTAAACATGAATAACTCCTCTTATTAATATCAAAATGTCATATTTACAGAAAATCCTAATATTGATTTTCTATCCTTAGGGCACATATAGATCCAACAATCTCCCACTTGCCCTAAGCGAGTAAATGTGACATATTACGCATCCCCATGCCTTCGACGTGTTCTTCGAATCTTCTGGCCACCAAAGTCTTCGTGAACGGGTCGGCAAGATTGTCCTCTGATGCGATTTTGCAAACCGTCACATTTCCACTCTCAACAAAGCCTCTAATGATGTGATATTTTCTGTCTATGTGCTTACTCCTCTTATGATGCCTAGGATCCTTGGTATTAGCTACTGCTGCACTGTTATCACAGTGAAGCACCATAGCTTTATCCATACCAGGAACGACCTCAAGGTCATTAAGGAACCTGCGAAGCCATACCGCTTCCTTTGATGCCTCACTGGCTGCCACATACTCGGCTTCCATGGTCGAGTCAGCAATGCAAGATTGCTTAATACTCCTCCACACAACGGCACCACCTCCAAGGGTAAAGACAGAACCTGAAGTCGATTTCCTTGAATCCTGATCTGATTGAAAATCAGAATCTGTGTATCCTATAGGAACAAGGTCCTGACCGGAATACACTAGCATATAATCCCTCGTTCTCCGTAGATACTTGAGTATATGCTTGACCGCAGCCCAATGGTTCGGTCCTGGATTCGACTGATATCGACTTACCATACCAACTGCAAAACAAATGTCAGGCCTTGTGCATAACATAGCGTACATTAGACTACCTACCGCAGATGCATAAGGTACATTTTTCATACGCTCCCTTTCTTCCGATGTCTTGGGACAGTCATCTCTAGAAAGCTTGATTCCAATCCTGAAAGGTTGGGCACCTTTCTTGGAATCTTTCATAGAAAACTTTTCAAGTACTTTATCAATGTATGAAGCTTGGGAGAGTGCTATCGTTTTGTTCTTTCTATCTCTAAAGAGTTGAATTCCAAGAACATAACTAGCTTCTCCTAAGTCCTTCATGTCAAACTGTTTGGCTAACCAAACTTTGACAGATGATAACATTGCCACATCGTTTCCAATAAGCAATATATCATCCACATAAAGTACTAGGAAAACCACTTTCTCGTTCTTGATACATTTATAAACACATGGTTCATCAATGTTTTGTTCGAATCCATAGGTTTTGATTGCTTGATCAAACCTAATATTCCAAGAACGAGATGCTTGCTTTAATCCATAAATGGATTTAAGCAACTTGCATACCTTATCTTCTTGGCCCTTTGCCTTGAACCCGTCTGGTTGTATCATATAGATATCTTCCTCAAGAGAGCCATTCAAGAAAGCTGTCTTGACATCCATTTGCCAGATCTCATAATCGAGAGCAGCCGCAATGGATAAAAGAATGCGGATTAACTTGAGCATTGCTACAGGTGAGAAGGTTTCTTCATAATCGATTCCTTCTTTTGCGTATAGCCCTTTGCTACAAGTCTTGCCTTGAAAGTTTCCACTTTCCATCCACACCTCTTTTCCTCTTGTATACCCACTTACACCCAATCGGTTTTATGCCTTGGGTTAAGTCTACAAGTTTCAGACCCTATTGGAATCATAGATTCTATCTCGGTGTTCATAGCCTTTTGCCAAAGACTAGAATCAACATCCTCCATAGCTTCTTTGTACGTAGCCGGATCATCAACATGTTCTATGGATTCTGCTTCAAAAACTTCACCATTGAACATGTACCTTTCAGGTTCCCTGATAATCCTCCCACTACGACGAAGCTCCCGTGGTTGTTGATTCTCTAGTGTTTTTTCCACAGGGTTTTCTGTGACTTTAGGAATTTCCAAATCCGAAGTCATCTCCTCAAGCACCACTTTGCTACGAGGTTTAAAGTCTTCCATATAACTTTCCTCCAGGAATGTTGCATGTGTAGAAACAAAGACTTTATTTTGCTTCGGAATATAGAACAGACCACCTTTTGTCCCTTTTGGATAGCCAACAAACAAGCATACTTCTGATCGTGACTCCAATTTCTTCGCTTCCTTATCCAGGACGTGTGCCGGACAACCCCAAATTCGAATATGATTCAAATTAGGTTTCCTACTCATCCATAACTCGTAAGGAGTTTTAGGAACCGATTTGGAGGGAACGTTATTCAGAAGATAGCATGCAGTTTGTATGGCGTGTCCCCAAAATGACAAAGGTAATATGGAATAACTCATCATAGAGCGGACCATATCCAATAGGGTCATATTTCTTCTCTCAGCTACACCATTCTATTGAGGAGTACTAGGTACAGTTAACTGGGATTGTATCCCATTCTCTATCAAATATCCTAAGAACTCATCCGATAGGTATTCCCCACCTCGATCCGATCGAAGTGTCTTAATGGACTTTCCTAATTGCTTCTCCGCTTCAGCCCGAAATTCTTTGAACTTGTCAAAGGCTTCGCTTTTGCGGGTTATTAAATAGACATATCCATACCTTGAGTAATCATCAATAAAAGTGATATAATACTCATACCCACCACGTGCTTCTATGTTCATGGGACCACAAACATCCGTATGCACAAGTTCTAAAAGTTCCTCGACACGACTATCCTTAGCAGCAAAGTGCCGTTTAGTCATCTTGCCCTCCAAACAGGATTCACATTGTGGCCAAGGTTCAACCTCATACAAGTCAAGGCTTTCCTCCTTTACCATCCTTTGAATTCTGTTAAGGCTTATGTGACCAAGTCGTAAATGCCAAAGATATGATTTGTTAGAGTGAGAAGACTTAAGTCTTTTAGAGTTCTTTTCCAATTCTGTATCAAGCAGTGAGTGCATCTTAGGTTTGATAAAATAAAGATTTCCATGCATCCATCCATTATAGATAAGAGAATTGTTTTTCCTAATAACAACTTTATTATTAAAAGAAACTGAATAAGAATCTTTAATCAAACAAGCTACCGAAATTAGGTTCCTCTTAAAACTAGGAACATAAAAACAATGTCTCAAAACAATAAACCTAAATTCATCAAAATAAAAATGCACTTCTCCCACTGCTTCAGCTCGCACTAACGTCCCATCACCGGTTCTTAACGTGAAGTTCTCCTCACGCAGACTCTCGTTACCTTGAACCCCTGCAGAGAAATACAAACATGGTTAATGGCTCCAGAATCTATAACCCAATTGTCCTTAGATTCTTCCACTAAACAACCTTCAAGATACAGGACATTAAAATTACCTTTCTGCTTTTTCAAAGCCAGGTATTCTCGGCAATCCTTCTTGAAATGTCCTTTCTTCCCACAGTGAAAGCACTTAACCTTTTTGGGATCCACCTTTCGCTTCTTAGTCTTGGTAGACTTCTTAGAAACAGGTGCATTTCCCTTGTTCTTCCCCTTTTCCTTCTTCCTTTTAGGATTAGGAGCAGGCGAACTAGGTTCAGCCACATTTGCCTCAGCCTTAGATCCAGAACCCTTAAAAATGTTCTCAAAAGCTTGCAACTCTTTCATCAATTCCGTTAAAGACATCTCCTTCCGGTTAAGGTTGTAGGATGCCTGAAATAAATCGAAATCATTGGATAAGGTTTGGAAAACCATAACCAATTGAGTTGCAGCATCGATCTCAGCCCCATTTGTCTGAGCCTCAGACAAATAAGCCATGACTTTCATCATGTGCTCCTTAATGGGAGTTCCAACCTTCTGCCTATAGTTCATGAGACCTTTGATAGCATCGGTCTTAGCCTGGATAGTTTGTTCACCAAACATCTCCTCCAAGTTATCCATGATCTGCCTAGCAGTTTGATGTTCCTCATGCTGTTTCTGGAGCACGTTAGACATGCTCGCCCGAATATAGCACATAGCACTTAGGTTGGAATTGTCCCAACGCTCAAGCGCTATAAATTCCCTATCAGGAGCATCGATCGCAGGCGTAGGTGGTCTTGGTTGGGTTAGGACAAAACTGTGTTTCTCAAAGTTTAGGACGATAAGCAAGTTCCTTTTCCAGTCATTAAAATTTTCGCCAGTTAATTTGTTTTGCGTAAGTATCACAGATAAAGGGCTCGACATTTTGATCTATAATAAGAAAACATGTAATAAGTACAAGCAAACATCCTATCAATTTATAAAATATATTTTGTAATGAAACATAAAGATCTAAAAGCAATCTAAATGTTCATGTGTAAAACCCTTAAAACACATACCTTACAATGATAATTCCTAGCTTCTGCTTTCTAAGCTACCGAGGGGTAGTCATAGAATAACTAGTTAAGAACACGGATCCCATCCGATTAATACATATTCGTCCATGGAGCAAACTCCATTAAATATATATTAACTATCGTTTATTTGGCCACTACTTTATATATCAGAGCCTCGAGGGAGGATTAATAAATAAAGTAGCATGAGTGTATAACCATCGTTTCCAATTTTGAATCCATATTTTACATCCGCCACCGAGGGATGATCTAAACATAAAATATGCCCAAAATTGTTATCCTCTCAGAAATCCAAATCAGTGTGCGCTCTAGGTAAGATACCTATCCGAAGGGAATTCCCGGGTCAAAACCAAGTAGTAGGCACTACCATGCGTAACTATTGGACCAACGATGGAGACCGTAGGTCTTAGTATATAAAACCTTCTCCCACTCAATCTTTTAAATTTGGGTTTTTGTTTTTCATGCATAAACAATATTTATTGAGTGGCACTCCCTAGTCTATATGGCATGTTATCAATACATCACGAAATAGTATAACATATTAATCTAGCAACACATCATCCATGGTTTGCAAAATATGTAAATAGCCGTGGATCATGATTCCATCCTAGAGAAAAGAAAATTGCAAAATTTACAAAAATTAACCGAAACATATATCGGCCTTCATTTGTAGATCCATGCCTTGTATCCTTCTTCAATGTGTCTTCTTTCTCCAATATTACATCTTTTTCAATTTAAATTTAAAATTCAAATTTTAAAAAGATTCTATGTGATTTTTAATTTTAATAAAAATTACAAAATATCAAAATTTAAATAAAAATCCGGTTTATTAAATTTTAAAATTCAAAAAAAAATTTCAAATTTCAAATTTCAAATTTAAATATCAAAATTTTAAAATTCATAATAATATCCATTAAATTTAAATTTAAATTTTTAATTTTGATTTTCAAATTATCAAGATCACATATCATTGGAGAATTAAATTTTCAAAAAAAATTTTGTGATTTTTTTATTATTTTTTTTATTAAAAAACGTTTTTTTATTGAAAATAACAAAAAACACAAAATCACATCATTTGAAAATTTACATACCTTCGTTCATCTTCAATCTCCTCGAATCCATTGTATCCCGAATTTTACAAAAATTCTAGGAATTGAAAGAACGACCTAGCGGTGATAATAGACCGCATCTATTACACTTGAAAAACTTAGATACAAATTCTAACCTCTATGGAATCATGACCGGCAAAATTGAACAAGCATCATATATTATAAAACTAATATAAAGCATTCAATCATACATCTATTCATAATATATTTAACATATACAAAATAAAACCTAGAGTGCCAACTCTCTAAAATATTTCATTAATGCATAGAGAGAAATTTATTTGATCAAATAATTTATGTTATATGCATAATCATGAGTAGGCTCTGATACCAATTGTTGGAAAAAAACGGATCCGATATCGGAGTTACGGCGCAGCGGAAGTTTTAAAAATTTTTTATGCCGTTTCGAAAAGAATCTCATGATGCATATAACAATAAATTAAATTCATGATCAAGCGTACCTTATTTCTCGGATTCCGGAATCACTAGAGCGTTTGACCAACGTGTCTTCTCTACTATTCTCGAGTTCCACGTCTCAGAGTGTGTGTGGGCACACGTTCTATGAATCCAATTGATCGGTAATGCTTTCCGAAGTCTAGATCCCTCATTCTCAATTCCGATGTTCCTCGTTGAGAATACGATCCAACTTCTTTCTTCAAAACTACAAAACAGGAACCGGTTAACCTCCTATGAAAATTATCACTCGGTTTAACCTTCCTCACAATTTTGAATCAATGGAATTTTCTCTCTTTTTCTTTCTCACAAGATAGCCGAATTTTTGTGAAGTAGAAGAAACCCAAATTATTTTTTCTTTCACTCACAAAAACGTTTTCCCCTTTGAAAATTATCAAAAATTGGTTTCTCAAGAATTCCTAGCCTTTATATAGAAGTCTAATCCTTTTCAAAATTTAATTCCTTCTTGAAAAATAATTAATAATTATTTTTCTGGATAAATTTTGAACCAAAAGATCATACAACTTTAGGGCTAGATTCATTGAACCTAGAAACGTTTTTTCAAGAGGAAATCTCCTCCAAAAATTCGGCCACTTTAGGATAAATCTAGATTGGTGGTTCAAATTTTAAATCAAGAATCTAGACTAGTGAAAAGATCCTAGTCCTATCTAGATTCAAATTTCTTTTAAACCCTTTTTTGAATTTAAATAAGATTCACTCATTTGAATTAATATTTTCCACAAACATCAACCATATTAATTAATTTAAATAAATGGAATATTTGAATTTTTTCTTCCTCAAAAATCCGTGCACCATATTTAAAGAAAAAAAAATTCATCAAATAATCTCCATTATTTAAATCAATTAATAATTTAATGTTAGGAATATATTTGAACAATTTTGAAACAAAATTTTCTTCTCTCCACCTATCTAAAACCGTGCACCTCTTTTAGATTAGGAGAGAAAAATTTTGTTTTTCAAAATTAAATAATTCAAACACAATCTTATTTCCAAAATTCAAGTTAACCAATCACGTGTTGACAAATCATATTATTTGTCTACACAAATCCTACATGTCCAATCCTTTTTCGGATTGCATGTTAGAGAGTACCATGTCTTAATAGACATTACAAAATTCCATTTAAATTTACCGATCTCTTTAGGAACAAATCCCGAGACGCTATTTAGAACTATATGAGCTAGTAGAGGGACCCGATGGAAATATGTAAAGAGGCTCCTATAATTGTGAAAAATTAATCCCAGACTAATTATTCATCAATTATCAACTTCAAAACTATTCCACTAAAAGTTTGAAGCTGAACTCCTGTTTACATACCGTATTACGAAAGCTCTCTCACGCAGTGCTTCTTCCATGATTTATTCATTGCTTGTTTAATCCCCATATGTTATCCATGATTGAATTAAAGACTTTTTCCATTTTACCTTTTCAATCATTTTAACTTAAAGTTCCATTATTCTCCATTGAAAGAACCACCAATTGTAAAACCATACAATTGGTAAACCATCAGAGAACACAAAGTAAACCAATGGCCAAGATCTTGTTATACTATCTTTCAATCCCCGAATAATGCCTTTAAGTAGATAACATGTACTATCGTTAAGATAGCTATGGATTCCATATCTATGAATCTTGATCTCTCTATCCATAAGTCATGCACCCAAAACACAAGTATATTGACCATAAATTAACAGTGTCTCACCTGTAGTGCATTAAAGTACATAAGTCATGGATACGAACTCAAGTAATCATTTCAGGATTAAGATTAATACAGAATGATAATCAAAGCTTCATTGATTCTTATAAACGGAATTATTAAACCGAATCAATTAACACTTTAGGTCCAATCCAATGTCATACCTCAATACTGGTATACATTAAAGTTTCTACTCGGAACCAATCCCTGGTCAAGACAAACCATCCCTCCAAGGAAGTAGACAACTTGTACAATCTTATCATGAATAAGATCCCCAAATCTTATTCCATCGATTGCGGACTATTTATTTTGACTGTTATCAAATTACCATGTCTTCTATGTATACCCCGTTTACATATGGTAATCCGATATATTTCCAACAGTCAAGGAGTATTTTATGTTTGCTCAACCATACAATCAACAAATGAAAGTAAATAGGACACAACTTATTAAACATGAATAACCTCCTCTTATTAATATCAAAATGTCATATTTACAGAAAATCCCTAATATTGATTTTCTATCCTTAGGGCACATATAGATCCCAACAATTGTGACGTTAGGAAATTCTAGTTATTACAACTAGAATTTGACATCTCATAATTTTAGCCTTGATTGGTAAGCATAGTAGCTTTGTTTACTTAGCTATGTTGTAACTTGCAACCTTCACACCTAGTATGGAATGGTCGGCCACCTCATGAGAATTACAAGTAAATATGGCGTTTTTAAAGATTGATAAGCAAATAGGGAATTAGGTGTTTCTTTGAGAGTTTGGCACCTCATAACCTAGCCTTGCTTAGTAAGTATTGTAGCCTTGTTTACTTGGCTATATGTAATGCATCAATAAGCAAAGTTTTTCGACTTGGCATCACATAAGAACCGGCCATCACCTTGGTTAGACACATCATGAGCTAGCCTTGGTGAGCAAGCACCATAGCTTTGCTTATCTGGCTAGCAATGGTAAGCACAACTCACCCACTTTAGGACCGGGCACCATGAGGTTAAGACACCTCATGGACTAGCTATGGTGAGTAAGTCTTCCTAGCCTTGTTCACATGGCTAGCCAAGACTCACACACCTCACTATC
The DNA here is from genome assembly GCA_025413025.1 of Ficus hispida. NCBI lineage: Eukaryota > Viridiplantae > Streptophyta > Magnoliopsida > Rosales > Moraceae > Ficus > Ficus hispida. Next base: position 19,976,756 of record CM046366.1, on the reverse strand, counting down.
TAAGGACCGACCATCATGAGAGGTAGACACCTCATGGATTAGCTATGGTGAGTAAGCTTACTAGCTTTGCTCACTTGGCAAGCCAAGGCCTTGCCAAGCCAACACCAAGACCGGCCACCATGAGGGAATGACACCTCATGGACTAGCTATGGTGAGTAAGTCTTCCTAGCCTTGCTCACTTGGCTAGCCAAGACTTACATACCTCACCATTCAAGAACCGGCCATCATGAGAGGGTGACACCTCATGGACTAGCTATGGTGAGTAAGCTCACTAGCTTTACTCACTTGGTAAGCCAAGGCCTTGCCAAGCCAACACCAAGACCGGCCACCATGAAGGAATGACACCTCATGGACTAGCCATGGTGAGTAAGCCATTCTAGCTTTGCTTACATGGCTAGCCAAGGCATTGACACCTCATTCTACCTAGGGCCGGCCATATTGAGGGCAAGACACCTCACATAATAGCCTTGGTGAGTAAGCCTACCCTAGCTTTGCTTACTTGCTCCCTTGAACCATCATAAGCCGGCCAACACATGGGACTTTGGGTAAATAGATTACTCTTGTGGACTAGTTGGCAATGCAAGAGTAAGTTATTCACCTATAAATAAGTGAAGGTAAACTCATTATGCTTGTTTAGTGAACCTTGTAGCCAACCTTTCAGTGCTTTCCCTTTTAGGAGCCGAACCAAAGCAGAGAGAAAAGAGAGAGAGATTCGGTTTTCTTGGTGTTGGACTAGTAAAAAGAAAACCTCAAACCCTAAGCAAGAACCTTTCTCCTGGAACTTGAGGTAAAGCTTTTAACCTCTAGTTCTTCATTCACGTTTTAGTTAAAAAATTAAGTATATGAGGTTATGTAAAAGTATGAGTTTATGATTGTTAAGATTCATGTACCATGTTTTATAAGTAGTTGTTAGCATTCGGTTTCGATATGCTAGTTTCGAATTAAGTTTTGATGTAAGTTTAAGATTAATTGAATTTAAAAGTTTGATGACTGAATATAGTATGGTTTCTGTATGTTCTCATGTTGGTTAAAAAATGAGAAACTATGAATGGTTTGGTATATGAATGTTGTATGTTGCAAATTAGGGTTTTAGAAACCCTAAAAACCCTATTTTGGTATGAATTGCCAATTAGGTTTGCACAAAAGCTAAATGAGTAAGAACTGATCATATGATTATGAAATGCTTATATAACGCCTGCATGCTTGACATAGGCTCACGGGGTACCTGTTCAAGGTAGTGTGCGCGTTAGTTTACTTAAAAACCAAACCGAATGAAAACTGCCTGTTTTGGGTCAAACTGGATAGTAATTTGGAAATCAAATTTTGAGGCCTTTAGAGGCCGAATGTTGAAAAAGTCAAAACTAAAACATTGTAGAGAAGGGAAAATCTGAGGGGCTAGCATGGACCATTTTTGAAAATAAGGCCTCTAAGACCTTCGTTTTTACAAAAACCCGAGATCAATTTTAGGGTTAATAAAAATGGTCGAAGAATTTTCAAAGGTAGAAATAAGTACGTTATGGTCAGATCTGAGTTTTGAGTTCAAAACAGAAGTTGTAGGAACCTTTAAGATCTACAACTTTCATGAAGAAAACGTTTTCAAATTCAAAATAGATTTGTTAGAAAATGATCAAATTTAAGGACTGATTTCAAATACAGTTTTCCCGAATTCTAGGGTTTTGCTATAGTTAAAGAAAGAAGTTAAGTTTTAAAGTTTATGTTATGTTTTGAATACTATTGTAAGGTAATAAGTTAAAAACTAGATTAATTATGACATCATGATAGGATGATTCTTATCCTATGATTTTCTATGAAAACAAGAAAACAATCTGTTTAGGTGGAGCACTAAATTCAAGAATTAGTGTAACTGGTAAGTATAACTCCACCTACAGCATAAACGAAAATGTTTATTTTTATAAGTTTTCAAGTTCATGATGATCAAGTTATGTTGATATGCTTACGATATATAATGATCAAGTTATGTTGATATGCTTACGATGTATGATGATCAAGTTATGTTGATATGCTTACGATGTATGTTAAGATATGATGATCAAGTTATGTTGATATGTTTACGATGTATGCTATGATATAATGAGATTACAAGTTTATGCTGATATGCTTATGATATATGTTATGATGGCATTACAAAGTATGCTCACTAATGATAAATCATTCGGTAATGAATAAGAATCCGGTTTCAAGTTAGAAACTGTTGATAATTATGAAATGATTTCAAGTATGATGATAAGCAGATTACTTTGTGTTATTGTAATACCCGAAATTTCGATGAAACTATGATTTCCTTTTAGACAAGGAAAATCCCGAGACTTACTCTTGGATGTCGATATAAAACTCACGATCTGAGTTAAATATCAGTATATGTTTGAGTTCTCGTTTAATTAGCTATGAGACTCAATAAGCAGTTTGCTTAGTCATGCATTTGACCCTTGAGCAAAAAGGGAAGGAAAATTCTATGATTTCATGCTGGTCAAAGTTTGACCGAAAAAGTCAAAGTTGACCGAAAAGTCAAAGGTTGACCAGAGAGGTCAAATAGATGAAGGTGTTGAGATATAGCAAAGCAGTATGGAATTATACTGCGAAAAACCTTCATTACGGACAATTTAGCAAGCATAAGCTGTGAGACCACCCAAGAAAATCAAGCACACCAAGTATGGTATTAAGGGCAAGAAAGGTGCCAAGAGATAAGAAAAATTTTATTCAGTTTATTTTTACACAGATAAATTTTGGACTGTAGTACAGTATAAAAATATTGTGTTTAAGCAAACACAGTATTAGAAATATCTGTGTAACAGAAAAATGGACTGAATATTGAGAAAAAGCCAAACAGGGCTTAATATGGATGACATCATCCTATCCTTAATTTATGACATCATAATTGGATTAAATAAGCTTGGAAAGAAAGCAAGGAAGGCTCTAGAAGAGATGACATGGCCGGCCACCTCAGCGGCAAAAATGCCAAAATTTTATCTTTAGGGGTTAAAGTGAAAATTTTGGAAAATTGATGATGTAAGCAAAGTGATGTCATCAAGATGATGTCATCAAGGTGAGATAAGCTTGGCTTGATCTCCAAGTAAGGGGCCGGCCACTTAGAGGGCATAAATGCAAGAATTTTAACTTTCGGGGCTAAAATACAATTTCTGAAAAATAGGTGATGTAAGCAAGATGATGTCATCAAAATGATGTCATCATTTGCTTGGAGAACAAGGTGATGGCCGGCCAACATGCCACTTGGAAGGTCAAATTGTAAATATTTTGTCTTTTGGGGGCAAAAGTGTAATTTTGGAGAAAAATGATGATGTAAGCATGAGGTAAGCACATGATGTCATCATGATGAGGTAAGCAAAACTTGGGCTCCATGGACTCCAAATGGCCGGCCACATGTAGGGACTAGTTAGCAAATATTTTGTTTTTAGGTCCTAAAATGCAATTTTGGAAATAAAAATAAATGGTGAAAAATTTGTAATTTTCACCTATAAATAGGGCTCAAAGGGGGCGGTTTTGGCAGCTCAAAATCATCCCAAAACTCTGCCCAATTTTCTCCAAAACCTCCCTAGAAACCGAAACCCAAGAGAAAAAAATGAAATGGCCGGATTTTAGGTGAGAAAGAAAAAGTGTTGAAAAAAAAATTGGAAACCCATTTTTGTGGCTTGAATGGCCGGTTGTAGTGAGCAAGAAAAAGCAGAGAAAAGTGTTAAGAATTAGGGAGCATGGCCGGCTAGGCTATAGGCAAACGAGGGTAGATTCAATTTCTTGAATCTTGAGGTAATTCTCTCCACTCTCTAATTACGTTTTGGTTCGAGTTTATGTGTATTTTCCGAGTTGGAATGTTAGAGCATAAGCTCACTTATTATGTCTATGCTCTAGATTAAGTTTGCTTGATTATGCATCATTAGGGTGGTGGTCTCTAGTTTATATTTTTGATGCATGTTTATGGGTTTTTGAGTTTGCCTATTACATGTTTGTTATATGTTCCCTTAGGTTTAAGATTGAATGTATGATTGTGTATGATGGATTAGAACGTTAGAAATGATTGCATGTGTGACTTTAGGCTCCCGCTGTGGTCGGTTGAGGTAGTGTGGACGTTTTAGGACGAGAAACGAAATTATGAACCGAAACTGTCAGTCTCGGGTCAAGACTGGTCAGTGTTCTGGAAATGGTAATTTGAGGTCCTTAGAGGCCGAATTTGAAGAAACTCAAAACTACAAAGTTGTAGATAATGGTTTTTCCTAGAGGATAACGTGGACCGTTTTCTAAAATAAGGCTCCAAAGGCCTCGGTTTTTATGAAAATCCGAGCCTGACCGTGCCCAGGATTTATGCACGGCCAGGTGAGTTCAACAAGGAATAAGGGCATGTTAAAGTCCGAACTGGGTTTTCCTCAAAACATAAAAGTTGTAGTATTATCCGAGATCTACAACTTTTATGAAGAAAGTTTTATCAAATTCGGAACTGATTTTAAAGTAAAAAATTAGATTCTAAAGACTGTGCAGGAAATAGAAATTCCAGCACAAGATTTTCAGAAAAATAGTACATAAGCAGGAAATTCCTGCTCATGCACAGGATTTTCTAAAATAATACAAGAAAACTGTATTTTACACCAAACCCAATGTTTTGATTGTGAGAACTGTTCCAATGGCAGTTTTCAGCCCTTAACACATTTTATAAGTTAAGCAAAGGTTTTAAGTTGAATTCAACAAATTTTCCGAAACAAAGGGAAAAATGGATTTTAAAGCCAAGGTTAAGTAACAAGACAATAACAGATAGTAACCGGGAAGGATACCCGAGTTATTGGGCTTGACCTCCAAAGTCCAAGTTTGACCATAGAAGGTTGACTTTGGTTGACTAAGTTTGACCAAGGTTCATCATCTCGAGGGTTACCCAACATAACCCAATGAGGTACCAAGATTGTGATAAGCTAAGATCTAGGGTTATTTGTAATAACCCAATGGATTATAAATCAAGAATGATAAGTTATGTGCCCAAGGTTAGGATAGTAACCTAACCCAACCTGTATGGATATGGGTTTAGCAATAAGGTCACTTATGGTAACCAAATAAGCTATCGTAAGTTGTTATAGGAGGGAACATATAATATAACTAAGGCTACTCATAAATGTTGGTTAGGACACCAACATTTAATGATTATATGGTAAGATAAAATGTCTATGGCTCTTATCTTACGTCCTGTTTGGAAACAGGAGTAGGAACTGTTGTCGTGCCACGATTCGGACGATTAACCAAAAGCATAGGACGACAAGTAAGTATAACTCCGCCTACAGCATGGGCAAAATGTTTTTAAAGAACATGTTTTTCAAGAAATCATATGTTGATGATTTATGGTACTTACTCTATGATATGATACTATGTTGTGATGCTATGAGGTTTATGTCATGACGTATATATAAGATACTATGTTACGATGCTATGCTATGATGATTTATGTTACGACGGTTATGTAATGGTTTATGTTATGTTATGTTTTAATATAGTGACATCATGTAGCATGTCCACTAATATTAACTACATGGTAAGAACACATGTTAAGATAAGCTAAGGTCATTGTGTCGTACCGACTTGCCATGATGGCGAGTTTAAATGGTTTAGTCTATGGTTTGGGCTGAGTTGGATTGGCTGCCCCAATCACTCCATGTTAAACAGTTTGTTTCATGGTTTAAGTTGGTTTGGATTGGCTGCCTCCAGCCATTCCATGGTGATGGACCACGGTACGTGCACACATGATATACAAATAAATAAGAATCAAGATAATAAATGAAAATTTAATCGATTCATAAAAAAAAACCTAATTGGTTCATGCATTCCTTTGTTAAAAATGTTTTGCGGATTGCACGTTGTACTTACTGGGCATAAGCTCATTACTTACGTTCATGCTGTAGGTTAAGCAACCTACCGGCGATACGTGATGCAAAGCTGTGAAGGCTGGTGCTACAGGCTGTGAAATGTGGGATGGACACCGCCACGGGTTTTGAATTTATGCTATGTAAAATATGTTTTGAAAAATATATTTAAAAGATGTGTTTTATGTTATGTGATAGTATGGATAAGAAACCATTTTCAAGAAGAAAACTATTTTTAAGAAATTGTTTTCAAGAACGAGTTAAAGAATGGTTTTCAAGGATGATGGCAAGCAAGTTGCCTCGTGTCGTACCGACCCACACTAGGTTGGGTTTGGTCCACGGTATGATTATGTTAGCTTTCAATATGATTATGAAAGCTCAGTACTCGAGTGAGTACATATGATTATGCATGAAGATAAGTTAAGTTCAAAGTAAGAAAAGAAAAAAAATTTTTACTCCGAATTTTCCGCAGTTTAAGCTTTTTAAATTAAGAAGTAAGTTAAGCAAGTAATGTAACGGCCCACGTCTGCGCAGTAGGACGCCCCTACGCGTGACGGTTCGGGGCGTTAGAGTTGTATCGACCTGCGCTAGGTCGGATTTGGTTCATGGTTTGAGTTGGACAGGGCTTGCCGACCCAACCACTCCATAGCAGTGCGCCACAATACGTACACTTATGTTATGTAAGGGGCTCAAAACCAACGCTAACTTATGAAAGAAGAATGAAAGCATAAAAGATTCATGCATTGGTTATTATGAAATGTTTTGCGGTGCAATTGTTGTACTTGCTGAGCGAAAGCTCATAACTTACATTTATACTGTAGGTAAGCAGCCTTATAGCAGTACCTGATGCAAGCCAGTAGGTGTAGCATGGCAAAACTATGAAATTATGGGTTTGGAGCTATCACGTGTTTTGTTAAATTACGTTATGTTTGTGAAGTACTTAAGTACTATGTTTTAGTATTGCAAGAAACAAACAAGTATACGTATATGTATGTGTAAGTAATTATTATGAAAGTTTAATTCTAAGTTATGTTTTAAAAAGAAAATTTTTAGCCCAAATTTTCGTATGCAAATGATGAAAGTAAGTAAGGTAACGGCCTACGTAAGTGTGGGTCGCCTCAGACTTGGTATCAGAGCAGTTTTCCTGCCTTCTGGTTTCACAGTATGCCTGTCTGTGCCACTGCTATTGTAAGTTATAAATATTTTGTGTAAATTAATTTATTTAATTACGTTATATAGATCCGAGAACGATGGAAGAGGATCGTGCCGCTGCACATGTATTTTTTATGATGTCTCCATTAGTATTTGATGGAACGAGGCAGATAGTAACTTTAGCGGCCTGGCTTCATGATGCTGAGTCGATATTCAGAATATGTCATATTCCAGCCCATCTACAAGTATCATTAGCCGCACGATGTCTTGCGGTAGATGCAAGGTTATGGTGGAGAACTATAGGAGAATCTAAATTTCAGGGTGGATCATGAGGAGATTTCCGTACTTTGATTAATGCTCGATTTGGACCTCCACTAGAGGAAAGCGACGCCATGCACGTTCGGGATCAAGAAATTTATCGTGACATGAACTTTGCACGATACTTAAACTATGTATATGATTAGCATGCGTACTCGAATGAATAAATGGCCCATTACTGCAGACGGTTTTAGGAGGCAATGCTGCCTCATATCCCAAATATTGGCGATCCAGAGCTACGGGCACAACAACTACTCAGGGAAGGTTTACCTCCCAGTATCAGGGAACATGTTCAGCAGCCAATAATAGGAATGACATTGGACTACATGATTAATGAAATCATAGATGCTGAACTAGTAGCTCATATGGTTCAGATGGACCCTGTGGTGGAAAACAATGTGCAAGAGCCAGCTAACGAAAACGGTGAGGAAGAGCCATATTTTCAATGGGGTCCGGCAGTACCAGAAGACCCTGTTCTAGCGGTTCCACTTCAAGAGGTTCCTCTACAAGAAGAAGAAGAGGTTGCTGATAATATGAATCCGGAAGAATTTTCAGAACCCTTTAATGAGGATCCTTAAGAAAAAGTCATAGATAACGGAGATGAGGAAGAGGAAGAAGTGAATATAGAGGACGATCCGGAGGAAGTTTTGTTTGATGATGAGGACTGGGATGTGTTTTTTGATATAACATCGGAATAGATATTTAGATATAGGATGTATATATGTATGATAGTTAAGTGATAGAGCACTTCTATCTAATGTGTTGATATTGTATGTATAACAATATCAGAATATGTACGATATGTAAATTATAGTATGAATAAGATGTGTTTATATAAGATATGATATGATGATACGATTTATGATATGATTTATGTTATGATCAGTTATGATGCTATAATACGATGTGATTGTATTATGAATAAGAATTATTCATGATAAGTTATGATAAAGTTTTATGATAAGATATGAATGAACGAAAAGATATTTGAAGTACAACAATATCTTTATCGTGATTAGATAAGGAATAGAAGATGTCACGCCTGCGTACATGAGCAATTCCTAATCCGTAAGAGCCGGATCTGGCAAATGTTATAGCCACTTTGCAACGGCAATTGTAAGAACAGCAGCAGGAGACGAATCTACTTCGGAAACAGGTGGCCCAATTAAATCAGGTACCTCGAGTTAACGAAGTGCCACCTCAAGATAATCCCATACCCCCATAGTGCCTAAAGTACCAGAAGTTCCTCAAAGGGCTCCCTTAGTACCAGGAGGGATACAAGCAAATCCACCATTGGTAAGGGAGGATCTATTGTATGAACGATTTAGGCGAATGAAGGCACCTGAGTTTAAAGGAACTACGGATCCGATTGTAGCAAATAATAGGCTGATTAACATCCAAGTAATATTGGATTGTATGGGACTTACTGAGTAGGAGAAAGTTTTTTGTGCCTCATTTGCACTAAAGAAAGATGCGCGTCATTGGTAGATGACGGTTCAGATACGCAGAAATGTGGCGAACACGAGTTGGCAAGATTTTGTAACTGAATTTAGAATAATGTATTATAATCGGGAAACTCTTGCAGCTCAACAAGACGAGTTCAATAGTCTGAACCAGGGATCAATGACGGTGATGGAAGCAGTCAAGAAGTTTGAATAGCTTGCCCGTTTGTGTCCGGAACTGATACCGAATGAAATGGAAAAAGTAAGAAGGATGATGAAGATGTTTCGGATAGATATCGCCAAACAAGTTAGTGCTGGGAATAGCCCTCCAGCTCTCGTAGCAGATTGTATAAGTAGAGCTATGAGAGCAGAATATTAGATTAATCAGGATAAGGAGGCGATGGCTCAAATATTTAAAGTTAAAAGAGAAGAAAAAGCTGGGGAGAAACAGTCGCAGCCCAGACAGAATCAGGAATCAAACCTGAGAGGCCAGACTAGTAATTCTGGTCAAAGTTCCAAACAATTCTGGAGGAATAAAAGAAAAAGGAATACTCCGAGTCAGGGTCAGCAGAGGAATTACCCTCAGAAGAAGAGCAACCGTAGGAATGAGGGTAATATCAACAATTATCCAATGTGTCCTCAATGTGGAAAGAAGCACCAAGGCATGTGTACACAGGGGACCAACATTTGCTACCATTATGGTAAAGAATGTCATTATGCAAGAAATTGTACCTCTAACAGCCAGAACCAGAACCCACAGTACCAGAATAGAAATATAAACCGATAATTGTATGCTGTGCAAGTAAAGGTTGAAGGCCCTTCAACTACACAAGGAAGGCTAGAAGCTTCGGAACCCCAAGCAACAATTTATGCTTACACCAAAGGGGATGCTGAAGCTGGAACTTTTAACATTGTAACAGGTCAGATCTCTATAGCCGCTTATGATGCATTTGCCCTATTTGATTCTGGTGTCACCCATTCATTTGTTTCGATGGTGTATGCCCAGAAGTTAGAAAGAGGTATAGAAAACCTAGGGTAACCTTTTAGAACATCTCTTTCGTCAGGAGAAGTTTTGTTATCTGACTCCTGGATACGAAATGTTCTGGTAGTCATTTGCGGCAGAGAATTATATGTAGACCTGATTACGATTAAGCTTCAAGATTTCGATGTTATTTTGGGAATGGATTTCTTAAGTAAGTACAACGCTAAGATTGATTGTCGGAAGCGTTGTGGGATGTTTAGTCCTTCTGGTGAAGAGGAATTCAATTTTTACGGCCAGTCTAAAAGCTCACCAAATCGGTTAATCTCAACATTGAAGGCTTGAAAAATGTTGGCTAATGGATGTCAAGGATATTTAGCTAACATAGTGGACAAAGAACAAGAAAGGGAACTATAGCCTGAGGATGTTCCCATCATTAAGGAATATGTAGCTGTCTTTCCAAAAGATTTAACCAAACTTCTGCCAGAGTGAGAAATTTCTTTCGAAATAGAATTGATGCCGGGAACAGCACCAATATCGAAAGCACCCTATCGTATAGCCCCAGCTGAACTCAGAGAACTCCAAGTACAGTTGCAAGAACTGCTGGACAAGGGATTCATTCGACAAAGCCATTCCCCGTGGGGAGCACCAGTGTTGTTCGTAAAAAAGAAGGATGGATCGTTGCGAATGTGCATCGATTATCGCGAGTTGAATAAGATCACAATTAAAAATAAGTACTCTCTTCCGATAATTGACGATCTTTTTGATCAACTCAGGGGAACGTTGGTATTTTCGAAGATTGACTTGTGATCGGGTTACCATCAAATTAGAATCAAGGAGGAAGAAATTTCTAAGACGGCATTTCGAACACGCTATGGACATTATAAATTTCTGGTTATGCCATTTGGATTGACCAATGCCCCAGCTACTTTTATGGATCTTATGAATCGAGTGTTCAAAGAATATCTAGATAAGTTTGTTATCGTCTTTATTGATGATATTTTGATCTACTCAAGGTCCATAAAGGAACACGAACAGCACCTTAGGATGGTTTTGGAGATACTAAGACATAATCAGCTCTATGCCAAATTCATAAAGTGTGAATTTTGGTTGTAAAAAGTACATTTCTTAGGTCATGTGGTTTCAAAGGAAGGAATTTCCGTGGATCCTACGAAAATAGTGGTAGTTGGTCAGCGCCCAAAAATGTTTCAGAAATATGAAGCTTTCTTGGTTTAGCCGGATACTACCGACGTTTCGTTGAAGGATTCTCCAAGATAGTGGCGCCACTAACAGCCTTTACTAAAAAGGAGAGAAAGTTTGAATGGACACCGAAATGCGAAGAAAACTTTCAAGAGCTCAAGATAAAGCTTACAAGTGCACCGGTATTAATAATTCCTGATGTTGATGCAGGAAACTTCGTTATTTATAGCGATGCATCTAAAACCGGACTAGGGGCTGTCCTTATGCAAAAAGGAAATGTAGTTGCATATGCTTCACGTCAACTGAAGGACCACAAACGGAACTATCCGACGCATGATTTGGAGCTTGCGGTGGTGGTTTTCGCCTTAACGATCTGGAGACATTACTTGTATGGAAATAGATATGAGATTTTCACTGATCATTAAAGTCTCAAATTTATCTTTACTCAAAAGGAGCTCAATATGAGACAGCGTAGATGGCTTGAACTTGTGAAGGATTACGATTGTGAAATCCTTTACCACTTGGGAAAAGCAAACAAAGTAGTAGATGCATTGAGTAGGAAGTCATCTGGTATGCTTATGTCTATCGGAACATTGCCCAAGCTACGTCAAAAGGAAATTTCTAATTTTAACTTAGAAATGTAACTGGGAAATTGGCTGCTTTGACTCTCCAGTCCAATCTCCTAGAATCCATTAAGTTTTATCAGGGGAAGGATTCCTTTCTGCTAAAGACGCAACTCCTTGGTGGGAAAGACAAAGAATTTAAGACGTCTACGAATGGGCTAATTCTTTTCAAAGGAAGGATTTGTGTTCTTAACTTTGATTTCCTTAGGAAACAAATCATGTCTGAAGCACATGAAACGCCATATTCCGTTCATCCTGGAGCAACTAAGATGTACAAGGACCTTAAGGAGAATTTTTGGTGGCTAAATATGAAGAATGTAATTGCTGATTATGTGTCAAAATGCCTCACATGAAACGCCATATTCCGTTCATCCTGGAGCAACTAAGATGTACAAGGACCTTAAGGAGAATTTTTGGTGGCCAAATATGAAGAATGTAATTGCTGATTATGTGTCAAAATGCCTAACTTGTCAGAAAGTTAAGGCTGAACACCGACAACCTGGTGGAGATCTTCAGAAGATCGAACTCCTAGAGTGGAAATGGGAGCAAACTACTCTGGATTTTGTAGTTGGATTACCCAGGACCGCAAGTGAGAATAACATGATTTGGGTGATTGTGGATAGATTAACCAAATCAGCTCATTTTATTGTCATAAAAGCCACCTTTTCAGTCGAGAAATTGGCTGAAATTTATGTATCCCAGATTATTAGGCTTCATGGAGTGGCTAAATCCATCATTTCTGACCGAGATGGGTGTTTCACCTCTCAATTTTGGAAAAGTGTTCATACCGCTATGGGATCAAAGTTGAAATTTAGTACCGCTTTTCACCCTCAGACTGATGGACAATCAGAACGTACTATCCAAATACTGGAAGACATATTGAGATCATGTGTTTTGGATTTCAAAGGAAGTTGGGATCAGAAGTTATCATTAATCGAATTTTCATATAATAACAGCTATCACGCCTTAATTAGTATGACTCCATTTGAAGCGTTATATGGTAGGAAATGTCGATCTCCCATCCATTGGCAAGAAGTTGGACAGAAACAACTTCAAACCACGGATTTCATCAGAAAAACCTCAGAAGACATTAAGATAATTAAGCAACGGCTCGATGTAGCTTTCAGTCGGTAGAAAAGTTATGCTGATAAATGTCGAAGACCTTTAGAATTCCAAGTTGGAGATTCTGTGTTCCTTAAGATTGCTCCTATGAAGGGAATTATGAGGTTTGGTAAAAAGGGAAAGCTTAATCCAAGATATACAGGTCCATTTGAAATCCTCGAAAGGATTGGAAAAGTAGCTTACAAGCTTGTGTTGCCGCCAGCATTAGCTTCTGTACATAATGTTTTCCATGTTTTAATGTTGAAAAAGTATGTACCCGATCCTTCCCATGTGCTAAGTCAAGAACCAATTGAAGTGCAAACGGATTTGACTTATGAGGCTAGCAATGGTAAGCACAACTCACCCACTTTAGGACCGGGCACTATGAGGTTAAGACACCTCATGGACTAGCTATGGTGAGTAAGTCTTCCTAGCCTTGTTCACATGGCTAGCCAAGACTCACACACCTCACTATCTAAGGACCGACCATCATGAGAGGTAGACACCTCATGGATTAGCTATGTTGAGTAAGCTTACTAGCTTTGCTCACTTGGCAAGCCAAGGCCTTGCCAAGCCAACACCAAGACCGGCCACCATGAGGGAACGACACCTCATGGACTATCTATGGTGAGTAAGTCTTCCTAGCCTTGCTCACTTGGCTAGCCAAGACTCACACACCTCACCATTCAAGAACCGGCCATCATGAGAGGGTGACACCTCATGGACTAGCTATGGTGAGTAAGCTCACTAGCTTTACTCACTTGGCAAGCCAAGGCCTTGCCAAGCCAACACCAAGACCGGCCACCATGAAGGAATGACACCTCATGGACTAGCCATGGTGAGTAAGCCATTCTAGCTTTGCTCACATGGCTAGCCAAGGCATTGACACCTCATTCTACCTAGGGCCGGCTACCTTGAGGGCAAGATACCTCACACAATAGCCTTGGTAAATAAGCCTACCCTAGTTTTGCTTACTTGTTCCCTTAAACCATCTTAAGCCGGCCAACACATAGGGACTTTGGGTAAATAGATTACTCTTGTGGACTAGTTGGCAATGCAAGGGTAAGTTGTTCACCTATAAATAGGTGAAGGTAAACTCATTGTGCTTGTTTAGTGAACCTTACAGCCAACCTTTCAGTTCTTTCCCCTTTAGGAGCCGAACCAAAGCAGAAAGAAAAGAGAGAGAGAGATTCGGTTTTGTTGGTGTTGGACTAGTAAAAAGAAAACCTCAAACCCTAAGCAAGAACCTTTCTCCTGGAACTTGAGGTAAAGCTTTTAACCTCTAGTTCTTCATTCACATTTTAGTTAAGAAATTAAGTATATGAGGTTATGTAAAAGTATGAGTTTATGATTGTTAAGATTCATGTACCATGTTTTATAAGTAGTTGTTAGCATTCGGTTTTGATATGCTAGTTTCGAATTAAGTTTTGATGTAAGTTTAAGATTAATTGAATTTAAAAGTTTGATGACTGAATATAGTATGGTTTTTGTATATTCTCATGTTGGTTAAAAAAAGGAGAAACTATGAATTGTTTGGTATATGAATTTTGTATATTGCAAATTAGGGTTTTAGAAACCCTAAAAACCCTATTTTGGTATGAATTGCCAATTAGGTTTGCACAAAAGCTAAATGAGTAAGAACTGATCATATGATTATGAAATGGTTATATAACACCTACATGCTTGACATAGGCTCACGGGGTACCCATTCGAGGTAGTGTGCGCGTTAGTTTACCTAAAAACCAAACCGAATGAAAACTGCCTATTTTGGGTCAAACTGGATAGTAATTTGGAAATCAAATTTTAAGGCCTTTAGATGCTGAATCTTGAAAAAGTCAAAACTAAAAAGTTGTAGAGAAGGGAAAATCCTAGGGGCTTACGTGTACATTTTTTGAAAATAAGGCCTCTAAGACCTTCGTTTTTACAAAAACCCGAGACCAATTTTAGGGTTAATAAAAATGGTTGAAGAAGATTCGAAGGCAGAAACAAGTACGTTAAGGTCAGATTTGAATTTTGAGTTAAAAACAGAAGTTGTAGGAACCTTTAAGATCTACAACTTTCATGAAGAAAACGTTTTCAAATTCAAAACAGATTTGTTAGAAAATGATCAAATTTAAGGACTGATTTCAAATACAGTTTGCCTTGTGTCGTATCGACCCGCGCTAGGTCAGGTTTGGTTCATGGTTTGAGTTGGACAGGGTTGGCCGCGCCAACCGCTCCATGGCAGCGCACCACGGTATGTATACTTATGTTATGTAAGGGGCCCAAAACCAACGCTGACTTATGAAAGAAGAATGAAAGCATAAAAGGTTCATGCATTGGTTATTATGAAATGTTTTGCGGTGCAATTGTTGTACTTGCTGAGTGAAAGCTCAAAACTTACGTTTATGCTGTAGGTAAGCAGCCTTATAGCAGTACCTGATGCAAGGCAGTAGGCGTGGCATGACAAAACTATGAAATTATGGGTTTGGAGCTATCACGTGTTTTGTTAAATTACGTTATGTTTATGAAGTACTTAAGTACTATGTTTTAGTACTACAAGAAACAAACAAGTATATGTATATGTATGTGTAAGTAATTATTATGAAAGTTTAATTCTAAGTTATGTTTTAAAAAGAAAATTTTTAGCCCAAATTTTCGTATGTAAATGAAGAAAGTAAGTAAGGTGACGGTCTACGTAAGGGTAGGTCGCCTCCAATTACATATCCATCATTCATGCATCATCCTTATTCAAACATGTGAAAGTATATTTACAAATACTTAGTGAGCACATGCAACTCGAAAACTCATTTTAGAGCATAAAAATTAATTCATGCCTCTAGCATACAAGATATCCTAAGCATAAATCTATCGTAACCAACCATAGAAAAACCATAACATATAAAAAAGAGACATGAGTTTATACTCTTACAACCCATGCTTAAAATATACATAAATCCTTAATCAAAAGCTTAATCAAATTTTTATAAGGTTAAGAGGAATACCTCTAAATTTTGGAGGGTTGTTCTAGGTCTTGGAATGAGAAAAATTTTGTTCTACCACCATTATATCACAACCGGCCAATTGTTCTATCTCTCTCTCTTTCTCTTTTTTTTTTTTTTTTTCTAAGGCTAGAGAGGAAAGTTGAAAGAGAACCAAAAATTTGGGGGTTCAACTGAATGGTTTTTTTTCTACACCCCACCTCTATTTTATAGGTGAAAAATCCCCAATTTTTCACAATTATTTTTTTTTTCTAAAATTCTCCTTAAATTACTTAATTGGCCTTAAATACAAAGTTTTTGCCTTCTATGCCTCTCAATGGTCGGCCATGTGTAAGCTTAAGCAACAAAAATCTCTTCATAATCATCTACTTTTTTTTTTCATAATTGTCAAAAATTCCCAAAATTGGATAATTATCTTTGATGAGGTGTCCTCTAATTAGTGCCATGTTTGGCACCCCCTCCTAATATGCAGTGCATTTCCTTAATAATCCAGATAATATCAATACTATTTTAACTATCAACAGTACTGTAATACAGGACTGCAGTTCATAACTCATCTGTACTTAACTAGACTGCATATGGATTTTTCTTATGACTTAAAACTACTTAGTCCTCCTTGCTCCAAATATTATTTCTATTTTTTCTAAATTGATCCCATTCCTTATTCTTCATTCTGTATCCACAATGACAGTCAGACGCATCCTATACTGCTTATTATACTACAGTACTGTCTTATTCAAGTCATTAGTTATTCTGGTCATACATAGGCTAGAACAAAATCATAAATCATGATTCTGCCTCCTCATCAAAATGCCTCATACTAACATTGAGTCTTATAACTTATAAGAACTTAAATATATTCTGATAAATCAGATCATATATTTCACACAGGCATACATAGTACAGACTTAGATTTCCTTGGTGCCAAAGGAAATCATGAGTCCATCAAAAAGTTGGTCATTACAGTTTCTTTGGCCGCAAGTGGTAAGGACAGTTCAGGGTCACCGACATTATCCGATCAGGGACATACCAACTTGCCGACCAAGATGAGATAGTCCTGGGTCACACTTGAAACACTGACCACCTCAAACGTTTTTATCAGCATTCATCTTATTTCTTAAAGTCATGTACTAGGTAACAGTCTCAATGAAAAGAAGTCTTTTCTGATTGCCTCCATTCATCGCTTTAAATTATTATATCTGAGGACCTTATCTGTTCTGGCAGATCACATCTCTCCCGGGATCCATGGACCATTGGGAGAAAAAAATGTGGTTTCTACCATGGGATGCTAACCAGAGTATGACTTAATGGGTTATTTAAAACAAATACCCCCTAGCCAACCACAGGAGGCACCTGAGTAGGTCTGCTTTGATAGACAACACTGTTCCTAGGGTCCACGGACCTCTAGGAGAAAAAATAATGTTCCTATGCTTGGATGCCGACCAGAGTATGACTTGAGGGGTTATTTAAAACAAAAAACCCCAAGCCAACTGCATAAGGCACCTGAGCAGGTCCACCCAACTAGGTTTGCTCCTGCAGATCACATTGTCCCCGGGGTCCATGGACCATGGGGAGAAGAAAAGGGGTTCCTACATTGGGATGCTGACCAAAGTATGACTTGAGGGGTTATTTAAAACAAATACCCCCAAGCTAACCACAGTAGGCACCCGAGCAGGTCTACTTCAACAGATCATATTGTTCCCAAATTCCAAGGACCACGGGAAAAAACAAGACCAAGTGACCGTGCTAGTGATACCTGACCACATCTAGACTTGAAAATTTTATATGAAACCTCTAAGTCTAGGGGGGCACCATTTGCACACACATTATATACGCCAAAACAAAAATACCAAATAAATAACTAGAGGAGAAAAGTAGAGAATTTCATTGATAAAAAGGATAGGGGTATAATCCAGACACCCTCGAGCCCCAAAAATAAAAAAAGAGAGGGAGAGGAAAGAGAAAGTCATTCACTGCTCAGAGAGAGGATCCGTCTACTCAGTCACCCTCGGCTCAGCAGTGGTTTCCAACTCCTTGACCATCGCCACATTCTCCTCGGCCACTCGGATGCCCCTGACCACCTCGCCCTACTCACCGTCACCAACGACCATGCCATCGCCAACTTAGGCCTCCCTGGAGATCTCGGGCATAAAGGAGTAGTCCAACCTAGTTAAGCTGGGGTTGGCCAAGGTGAAACTGGCCTTTATATCCTACATACCTAACTTGTATTCACCGTGGAACCGAGCGTCAAACTCTGAATAGTTATCCTAGTTGGCGACCGCTTGCTTTCGGGCCTGACCGAGAGTGATGGGGAGCACCTTCTGGAGGTAGCAATAGTGCTCGGATCATGCTGAGGCCTACTTGTTTTCAGTCTTCTTTTTGGCCTCCTTGGCCTTCATTGCACGCTTTTTTGCCTTTTTGGCCTTCTTGGTTGTGAGCTTTTCTGCGTCCTTCCACTTCTTGACATCGACGACCAGCCCAGCCACTTTGTTGTCCATCCGGAGAGAGTGACTCTACACCATTGCATTTCCGAAGAATGCGAGAGAGACCACCTAAAGTGAAGAAAGTCACTACCTAGTTAAAAAAAAGAGAATTAAAAAAAAAAAAAGAGTAGGCGAGGAAGGTACCTCAATGAGCTTTCCGATCATGTCCTTGCTGGCCTGGATGTAGTCAGAGCACTTCAAGGACTCAACTA
The DNA here is from genome assembly GCA_025413025.1 of Ficus hispida. Taxonomy (NCBI): domain Eukaryota; kingdom Viridiplantae; phylum Streptophyta; class Magnoliopsida; order Rosales; family Moraceae; genus Ficus; species Ficus hispida. The sequence goes on along the minus strand of CM046366.1, from coordinate 19,958,392 downwards.
CTTGAGAAGTCAGGCGATCGTCGAACTTGGCAATGACCGCCTGCTGGACTGAGGACTTCCTCCTGACCAGTGCTGCTCCAATCACAGACGCTGGTGGATCTTGGGACCTCTGGTTATCCCGCTTGGTTTTAGCAAGGGGGCTGGTTGAACCGGGCTGCTCCTCCCAAATTGGCCTGGGCCTAATTACTGGAGGGTCGGCTAAACCATCGCTTATAGAGCCATAACCCTAATCCCTTAGTTGGGTCTTGCTACCGTTGTTCCATTAACTGAACTTACGCTGCATCCATGCAACCCTCTCCTGGTTGTTTGGACACATGGATCCTCATTGTCCCTGGTCAGCCATCTTCGGTTCTGCAAGTAAACAACATAAGTTAATATCTGGTTGGGCCACATCCTAATAAAGGCTATGGGCAAAGATGACCTATGATCCAAAGACTCTGTGTAGGATAAAGTTGCTGAATCATTTCGCCCACATCCTCGTTGGTGATCCTTAGGCCTTACCTTCAAGGGGAGAAACCACCGAACAGGTTGGGACTCCCTGGGGGACCTTAGATTGGCTAGTTGACGCAACAGCCTCATCGATTGTGACCATTATCCAGGCACTATAGTGGACAGTAGAACCGGGCATTGGAATTGTGATTGTCACGATGTGGTCGGGATCGGTCGTGTGGAAAGTTGGATGTTGAGGATGAACCGAACTAATTGTACTTGGCCAAACTTTCTTTTGCCAGTAACCAGTTCTGTTTCCACTCGAGGTCCACCTTCTCTCGGAGCTTGTCAATACAATTTTGATTTTCAGATTATCAAGATCACATATCATTAGAAAATTAAATTTTCAAAAAGATTATGTGATGTTTTTTTATTTAAAAAAAACATTTTTTTAATTGAAAATTTCTAAAAAACAAAAAATCACATCCTTTGAGATTTCCATACCATTGTTTATCTTCAATCTCCTCGAATCCATTGTAGCCCGAATTTTACAAAAAATATTCCTATGCCGTTTCCGGATTACAAAAATTTTAGGAATTGAAAGAATGACCTAACGGTGATAATATACCGCATCTATTACACTAGAAAAAACTAGATACAAATTCTAACCTCTATGGAATCATGATCGGTAAAATTAAATAAGCATCATATATTACAAAAATAATATAAAGCATTCATTCATCCATACATCCATTCATAATATATTTAACATACACAAAATAAAACCTAGAGTGCCAACTCTCTAAAATATTTCATTAATGCATCGAGAGAAATTTAGTTTAGAGATTGATCGTTATCCGATTAGGTTGAAATTCTTGAACTCCTTCAAGAACTTTCTTGAGTACTCCAAATCCTTCGAAAACACCAATCTTCTTGAGAACTCCAAATCCTTTGAAACACCATCTCAGCATTCTCCAGATCACAATGAACAGGAAACTAGTGGGCGTTTCTGAATTTGGGTTTAATCACACACTTGAATTTTGATTCACTTTGCGTTCTCAACTCATGAGACAAAGTGAAGGAGAAGATGAGAAGAAACTCTCAGATAAAAAAAATACGTATATATTTTCTCTCTGTCAAAAAAGAATTAATATCTCATCCTCCTTTTTTAGATACATCATATGCACCCATTCATTTTAGATATTACAGAGAAATAATTGACACTCCTCTTTTTTTATTTTTAAATTAATTAATTAATTCAACATCTTTGTGTGGAACAATACACACAAGCCCACTTCCTCCATGTAGTGGACGTGTATGATTGATATGGGAGAGAGATCATTATCTAATCAGTTACTTCTTTTTTTTATTTTTTATTTTGAACAATTCAAAATAAAATAACTGATCTTTTCTTTTCCACATGTATCAAAATTCAAAATTCCACATACACTTTGTGGATATCATGTGAACCATCATGTGGTCCACAACTACGGTGTGTTCCTTACCACACAGTGTAATCTTTAATTTAAAACTATTTTAAATTTACTTTAAATAATTATATTATTTAAAAATACAAATTAATCTAATTAATTTATTGTGTGAATATTAATATAGAATTCTCAATTCTAAATTAATAAATTAACCTAACATAAAATAATGTTCACATGATTCAATAGAGTCGTTGAGAGAAACTATGGACTTTATAATTTTAAACTCCAATAATTTTGACAATTAATTAACACTTTAATTAAAATATCAAAATTATTAATTCCAAATTATTCCACTAAAAATATGGAATTGCACTCCTAAAATTATAAAACTAATTATATTCAAAAGATTTGAATTGCCCGTTGATATAGTCACTACATATAAATCAATCATCCATAAACGATTCATAATTAAAGCTAGGTATATTCCGTTAACATCTTTAATTATATCTTTCTCCTTAAGTACCATTGATTCTCTAATGAATGATATCAGAGTTACGGTGCAGCAAAAATTTTAAAATTTTTATGCCGATTCGGAAAAGAAGCTCATGATGCATATAACAATAAATTAAATTCATGATCAATCATACCTTATTTCTTCGATTCCGGAATTACTAGAGTGTTTGATCAACGTGTCTTCTCTACTATTCTCGAGTTCCACGTCTCAAAGTGTGTGTGGGTACACGTTCTATGAATTCAAGCGACCGGTAATGCTTTCCGAAGTATAGATCCCTCCTTCTCAATTCCGATGTTCCCTCGTTGAGAATATAATCCAGCTTCTTTCTTCAAAACTACAAAACAGTTACCGATTAACCTTCTATGAAAATTATCACTCGGTTTAACCTTCCTCACATTTTTAATTAAATGGAATTTTCTCTCTTTTTCTCTCTCACAAGATAGCCGAATTTTATAATGTAAAAGAAACCACAATTGGTTTTCTCTCACTCCCAAAAAACTTTTTTTTTTTTTTTTGCCTTAGTGACAATCAACAAAAATCTTCTTTTTCAAGAATTCCTAGCCATTATATAGAAGTCAAATCCTTTCTCAAAATTTATCTCCTTTTGAAAAATAATTAATAATTATTTTTTCAGATAAATTTTGAACCAAAAGATCATACAACTTTAGGGTTAGATTCATTGAACCTAAAAACGTTTTTCCAAGGGGAGATATATCCCTTAAAAAATTCGGCCACTATGAGAAATAAATATTGATTGGTGGTTCAAATTTTAAATCAATAGTCTAAACTAGTCAAAAGATCCTAGTCCTATCTAGATTCAAATTTCTTTTAAACCTTTTCGAATTTAAATAAGATTCACTTATTTGAATAAATATTTCCACAAACATTATCCATATTAATTAATTTAAATCGATAGAATATTTCAAATTTTCTTTCCTCATAAAAAACCGTGCACCCCTTTTAAGGAAAGAAAAATCCATTAAATAATCTCCATTATTTAAATCAGTTAATAATTTAATGTTAGGAGAATATTTGAACAATTTTGAAATAAAATTTTTTCCCTCCACTCAATTAAAAACCGTGCACCTCTTTTAATTAGGAGAGAAAAATTTTATTTTCCAAAATTAAATAATTCAAATACAATCTTATTTCCAAAATTCAATTAACCAATCACATGTTGACAAATCATATTATTTGTCTATACAAATTTCACATGTTCAATCCTTTCTGGATTGTATGTTAGAAAGTACCATGTCTTAATAGACATTATTAAATTCCATTTAAATTTACCGATCTCATTAGGAACAAATCCCGACATGTTATATGGAGCTATATGAGCTAATAAAGGGACCCGATAGAAATATGTAAAGAGGCTCCTATAATTGTGAAAAATTAATCCCAGATTAATCATTTATCAATTATCAACTTCAAAATTATTCCACTAAAAGTTTAAAGCTGAACTCCTGTTTACATACCGTATTACGAAAGCTCTCTAACGTAGTGCTTCTTCTATGATTTATTCATCGCTTATTTAATCCCCATATGTTATCCATGATTGAATTAAGGACTTTTTCCATTTTACCTTTTCAATCATTTTAACTTAAAGTTCTATTATTCTCTATTGAAAGAACCACCAATTTTAAAATCATACAATTGGTAAACCATCAAAGAACACAAAGTAAACCGATGGCCAAGATCTTGTTATAATATATTTCAATCCCCAAATAATGCCTTTAAGTAGATAACATGTACTATCATTAAGATAGCTATGGATTCCATATCTATGAATATTGATTTCTCCATCCATAAGTTATGCACCCAAAACACAAGTATATTGACCATGAATTGACAGTGTCTCACCTGTAATGCACTAAAGTACATAAGTCATGGATACGAACTCAAGTAATCATTTCAGGATTAAGATTAATGTAGGATGATAATCAAAGCATCATTGATTCTTATAAACGGAATTATTAAACTGAATCAATTAACACTTTAGGTTCAGTCCAATGTCATACCTCAATACTGGTATACATTAAAGTTTCTACTTGGAACCTATCCGATGGTTAAGACAAACCATCCCTCCAAGGAAGTAGACAACCTTTACAATCTTATCATGAATAAGATCCCCAAATCTTATTCCATCGATTGCGGATCATTTATTTCGACTGTTATCAAATTATCACGTCTTCTATGTATACCCCGTATATATATGATAATCCGATATATTACCAACAGCCAATGAGTATTTTATGTTTACTCAAAATAACCATATAATCAATAAATGAAAGTAAATAGGACACAACTTATTAAACATGAATAACCTCTTCTTATTAATATCAAAATATCATATTTACTGAAAATCTCTAATATTGATTTTCTATCCTTATGGTACATTTAGATCTCAACATCTTCCTGTTCACTGGATCCCATATTCTGTACCCAAACTCTTCATGACCATAACCCAAGAAAATACACGATTTTGCCTTATCATCATACTTGGATCTCTCATCTTTAGGAATATGAACAAATGCCCTGCAGCCAAAAACTCTCAAATAACCATAAGAGACATCTTTCCCTGTCCAAACTCTATTAGGAACGTCACCATTCAAGACAGCTGCTAGGGAAAGATTAATCAAGTCGACTGCAGTCCTAATAGCCTCCCCCCAAAAAGACTTAGGAAGCTTAGCATGAAAAAGCATACATCTTATCCTTTCTTCAATGGTCCTGTTCATCCTTTCTGCCACACCATTTAGCTAAGGTGTCTTTGCTGGAGTTTTCGCAAGCATGATTCCCTGGGTTTTGTAGTAGTTTTCAAATGCCTCCCTGTATTCACCACTATTATCAGCTCGAACTGACTTCAACTGCTTTCCTGTCTCTCTTTCAATCTTGGCATGAAATTTTTTAAAGACATCGAACACCTGGTCTTTAGTTTTCAAAGCAGTAGCCCAAACTTTTCTTAAGTGGTCATCAATAAAAGTCACAAAATAGAGTGAACCTCCAAGAGTTTTAGTTTGCATAGAGCAGATATCAGTATGAATCAAATCAAGAATATTTGATCTTCTAGATGGACGGTGTGATGAAATGCAACTCTATGTAGTTTTCCAGCTAAACAATCAACACAAGTTTTAAGAGGCATATCTTGCAAACTGGGGAGGTATTGCTTTCTAGCAAGAATTTGTAGTCCTTTCTCGCTAATGTGACCAAGTCTCTTGTGCCAAATATCAATACTTGCATCCTTCTGAATAGCATTTATTTCTCCCTTGTTGTGATTTGCTTGTGTGACATAAAGCGTATTCATCTTCTTTCCTCTTTCAATCACTAGAGAACCTTTGGTGAGCTTCCATTTACTTTCACCAAAATAATTAATGAAGCCCTCGTCGTCAAGTTTGCGTGTAGAGATCAAGTTGAGGCAAATATCCAGTACATGTCTGACATCCTTGAGTATTAATTTGCTTCCAAGATTGGTCTCCAAGCAAATATCACCAATACCTACAATTTTAGAGGCATCACTATTTCCCATCTTGACATTGCCAAAATCACAGGCAGAGTAAGAAGTGAAGAAATCACCATGAGCAGTAACATGAAATGAAGCACCAGAATCAATCACCCAATCACTATCCTGGTATGCGAGGCTAACATAACTATCATCAGAAACAATGACAACATCACCCTCAGTGGCTATTATATTATTCTCTTTCTCATCTTTCTTTCCTTCACCCTGCTCTCTTTTCCAAAGCCTGCACTCTTTCTTCTTGTGACCTGGCTTATTACAGTGATAACACTTGAAACTTTTTCTGTATTGGGATTTTCCTCTAGGTGTATCATTTTTGCCATGACCTTGAGGATGCCTGCTTTTGCTTCTTAAACACCTTTCATATTTTTCAGAAACAAGTACCTCAGAAGAAGATTCACCCTTTTCCTTTCTTCTGGCTTCTTCGTTGAGCAAACCGTCCTTAACCATCACAATAGTTAGCTTTCCTTCTGGCGCTGAAGTACTTAGTGACACCACTAGTGTTTCCCAGCTTTCAGGCAATGAGCTGAGAAGTAACAAGGCTTGTAGCTCATCTTCAAGTTTCATCTTCATAGTTATCAACTGGTTCACCAGGCCTTGAAAATCGCTTGTATGTTCAGTCATACTCTTCCCATCTATGTACTTCAAACTCACAAGCCTTCGAATGAGCGTGGCTTTATTTTTGAAAGTATTCTTCTCATACATCGCCGCTAACTTTTGCCAGAGAGCATCAGCCTTGGTTTCTTCAGCAATGTGATGGAATATATTGTGATCAACCCATTGCCTTATTGTAGCAGCAGCCTTCATATGCAATATCTCCCAGTCTTCATCACTTATTTTTTCTGGCTTTTCCTTACCTAGAACATGCCTAAACAAATTTCTGTAATATAACATGTCTTGCATTTTCCTCTTCCAAATGGAATAATTCGACGGGGTTAATTTTATCAACCTAAACGAATTTTGTTCATCCATCTCAACACACAAGAATTTTTCTCAAGCCAATCAAAAGATCTGATACCAATTTGTTATGAAAAACCAAAAGAAAACCAATCGCACAAAAGACATCGATTTTTACGTGGACAACCCTCCAATGCGAAGGGAAAAACTATGGGACCGTAGTCCGATATTAACTTCCACTATATCAACAATAATGGGATTACAAAGTCTTCTCTAGATACAACTAGAGGCTCACAATCATCAAGATAAAACACAATCTTGGCTAAATAACAAGGTTCATCATCAACAAGATGGATTTCAACACATAGCATAAAAAAAATCAGTTTTAGGTCTAAAGTGGGTATTTGGAAAAAGCACCTTAGAGACACTAATTCAAAAATCGGAACGGTAGATGAGAAGAGCTCATCACAAGGATTCACCACGTCAAATTTGAGCACCAACGGACCCCGTTTCACCGCTCAATCGTCTTGTACAAACCCAAAAAGGTCTACCCCTCTCTCCTGCTTTCTCTCTGCCTTTTCGTCACACACCCACAGCGGCCCCCACTTTTCTCTTTTTTCTGCCACACAAAACACGGCTTGGTCAACAAGCTTAACACCTTTTTTTTTTTTTTTAACAAAAGCTATCGGGCTTTTAGCCCATTAATGTCCAGCCCACAACATGAGCGGACAACCCAACACAATCTTCTCCATTCCACGAAACATTACTATCAGACATTTATTTACACATTTGGGTTAGAACGCGATTTTCACATTTATTCACGAATTGTTTGAACAATTTACCATCTTATTCAATTCAATATTACATTTCCATACCCGTACACTTACCCTTTGATAATGTCAAAGTACCATATACGACGAAGTTATTGCAGCTGACTTTTGTTTTTGTTTTTTTTTTTTTTTTTAATTCATATTATCTTTTTGCCCTCAACACAAATTAATAATACTTCCTCCACATACTTTATGTTTGCCAAACTCTGCTCCCCTCTGTTATTTTCCACCCAATCTGCGCCGTGGAGCAGTACCTGTCCTCTTGTTGACGTTCAAATTTAACCACGACAATGCCATTTTTGATGTGGTACCGGAGGTGAGACTAACGCTGATTAAATATTCAGCAAATTGTATTATCATTAGTTGATTTATGAGATGTGATTGTATGATTTTTTAGGAAAAACACGTGGATCCAATATTATACATCTAAACTATTATTATGTATTTGAAATTACATTTAGATTCAATACTATACATCACCATGGAACAGCCCGCAGATCTCTCATCAGCAACAAAGATCGGCGAGAGATCTCATCTTGAGGTAACTTGGGGAAGTTCGCGCTAACGACGAACTCAGAGATATCCAACGGGAAGGTTAGACTGGAACATGGCGACAAGGAAATATAATAAATTTACATATCACTTGCGTAATGTAAAAATTATTTGAGCAAGCAAATAACATACTGTAATATCAAATTTACCACCCATAATATTATAATCATTAAAAAATACAAAATCCCAAAAAATATACTTTAGCTATTTAAAAAAAAAAAAAACCAAAGCCTATTTTCTTCTTAATTCAGAATTCGAGTTGTAAATTATCCAATCATTAAACCATAAGTTATTGAAATTTAGAGGTAAATACCCTGAAATATATTAAATGACTTCATTTGAAAAAAGAGTAAAATTTTAAATTAGTCATTCGAAGCTTGTCACGTGCATGACGACATTTTTAATTTTGACATCATTGACGAACTTGAAGGCACTCTACAAATTGAGAAGGCAATTTACCATTTTATTTATTTAAACACCAAAAGCCTAACAAATAAACATGTCCTAAGGATATGTTTGGACTATATTTTATGACACACAAAAAAAAAAAAAAAAAAAGGAGGGGAATAAAGCAAAAATTTTCATGTTCAATACTTAAAAGAAAGTTTCAAACGTAACGAAAAGAAGAAGAAGAAGTTAAATTTGTTGATAATTTTCAGGCCAGGATTAGGTTTTGGGGTGGGGTCAGAATTGGGTTTTAGGACAGGGATCAAGACCGAGTGGGATTAGAGTCAAGGTCAGGTTACGAGACATGATTTGGGATCAAATTTTGGGACGAGGGTTGATGTTGGGTTGGGTTTCAAGTCAGGATGATGGTCAGGGTCGGGTTTTAGGATGGGAGTTGAGATTAGGTTTCGGGACAAGGGTCGGGTTTCAGGAACAGGGTCAAAGTCGAGGTCGGTTTTTGGGATGAGACGGGGTTGGGTTTCGTGAGCAGGATTGAGATCGAGGTAAGGCTTCGGACAAAGGTCAGGATTATGGTCAGGTCCCGAATCCTAACCCCAACCCCGGCCTCGGTCATGAAATCCAACTCTGACCCTTACCCCAAAACCCGACCCAGCCCCAATATTGAAACTCGAACCCGATCTCAAAACCCCGACCTCGATCTCAATCTCGAAACCCAACCTCAATCCCTATCTCGAAAACTAACCCCCCCAACCCCCATCCTAAAACCCTACCGAACGCCCATCCAAAAACTCGACCTCGTTCCCCATCCCAAAGCTCAGCCTTGACCTCAACCCTATCCTGAAAACCAACCCCTACCCCCATCCAGAAATCCAAACTGACCCCATCCAAAAACTGACCGACCCCGGTCCCAATCCCAAAACCCCACTCAATCCTAAACATGCCATTGAATATTAATTGTTTTCATCTATTTTCGAGGAAAATGATATCCATCTTTTTTTTATTATAGTTTCTCTCGTATTTTTCCTCTAATTTTTTTTCTCTCCATCCGTTTTGGGTTCCAAACATAGAAAAGTAAAATCTCTCAAAATTTTTCCCCCCTAAGAGTCAAAATTCTGTTGGTTCAAATTCCATCCGTTCCTCCCTTCTCCCATGTACACCGTCGATTTCCCTTGGTTTTACCTTTATCTTCCCCTATTTTGCTTTGGCTTCACTCTATTTTAAATTGTTATGTTGCCCCTTAAAGTTCACGGTTTGTCCCACCTTGAGCTTATGGTGTGGGACTAATAAGCACAGTTAAAATGCATCCTTTTTTTCACCAGAAATTTGTTTAAATTACTTCCACCCAAAAAAAAAAAAATTCTTAATTTTGTACATAGGTGCCAGCACTTTCTTTGAAATCCCTAGGACGATGTATTGCCGACTAATTTGATTGCATGACATTTGAAAGGAAGTGCACAATTGTAGAATAGAATCCCAAGCTTGTTCCCCAACAAAATCATTCAGATACGTACACATATCTGCCTCCTTTTTAAAAAAATATCAGAATAAGGAATTGACAGTAAATAATTCCTCCCCCACCCCCCCACCACCCTTCTTTTTTTTTTTTCACAATTACAATTTAATTAAGTGAGCTTCAGTTCATGGTTGCTGGCTAACTAAGCTTATGGCAAAGGCTCCTGTGAATCTCCCAACCGTGAAAGATGCAGATACGCATCAGTCCCTGCGTGAACAGAAAACCAAAGAAATGCAAATGTCTCATAAAATATTTGGAGAGAGAGAGAGAGAGAGCGAGCAAGAGGAAAAACTCACACAAATGGTGAAACCAACAGAATCGAATAGGGCATAACATGAAAAAATGGTAGCTAAGACCAGCACTGGTTAGATTGATTGACATGTAAGCGTGAGTGAGAACCTATGAAACAATCCGAGGGTCCCAAAGTTGATAGTGATTTTGTTACTGATGGAAACGGTGTCGTGATGGTCAGCAGTGGTGATTAAAATCATTGCTCGGGCCTCGGATAACAACAGTGCATTCATTCAAGGCTAATCTTACTACATTGTTGTCAATGCCACGTATCAATAAAGTGCGAGTCACAAAGAGGAGAACCTAATCGATGCATGCTATTGTTGTTTGTAACGTATTGACAAGAACACGTCAGGAAAATTTAGTAAGACAGAAATTCTGGAAACTCACCATATCCTTCCATAGAGATAATCTGCAAATCCCCTCCAAAATATCGAGCATATAAGCGGCTTATTGGGAGTCCATATCCATATCCAGCCATCGTCACCGTCTCAGCCACTCCGAGATCTGCATGCTCGTCTAAAGGGTTTTTAGCAGTGCTGTAAAGATACGTGAAAATTTTGGGCAGACCACTTCTAGGTATACCACCCCCTTCATCCGACACCTATGAACCAACTTGATAAGCAACAACACTTCTGAATATATACAAGCTCACATGGATCAAAAAATACATGTAACAGTAAAATTAAAACAGTACCTTAATAGTAACATCCTCAATCCCATCAGCAACTATTATTCTAACAGAAGGCGCGACTTTGTCCGAGTCCATGAAACGCTCTTGGACAGCACGCAAGGAGTTCTTGACCAGCTCAAAGACCATAAGATGCAAGTGTGTTGGAACATAACTGTTACAAACACCAATAGGCATTTTATGGAACATAACATGATAAAGACACTCTAATTAATCTTATACTAAAGAAAGAAAGAACGTAAAAATCCAAGAAAATAAAAGGGATAAAACTTTTCTTACTTGGTGTTTCGTGAAAGAGAGAAGAACAAAACAATAATACAAAATGGGTAACAAGGTGGAGTGGAACTAACATTGTGTAATATTTTCTCCCCTCTTTCTTCCCAAAATTGGCAGGTTTAAAAAATGGTAAAGCCCCATGAGGTTATATAACCCAGAATTCTCTCTTCTCCTGTAAAATTTCCCCTCCAATTTCTTTCCGCTCGCTTATAACCAGACAGTGTGTGAAGCACCACAGGGTAATAGGTCGAAAAAGTTGCATGGTAATTATCTAGCATAAAGAAACGAGGAGACCCAACCAAGCGAAAACATCATACACTTACGGGAAACTAAAATCAGGATCGCCATAGATATTAACATCAGGTGCACAGCCATATTCACGAAAGCATATTGAACGAGCATCTTCGCTAGCATTTCGTGCTACCTCAACCGGGGACATTTTCGTATGAATATAGCCAATACAGTGAGGAGGGGGGTTGGGATTGTGCAACTCAACATGCTGACCTGAGTAAGTACCACAGAACCTTTTGAGGAATACATGACATATACACTGAAAATGAAACCCGAGAAACTTACGGGCAACTAGTCCGTTCCAGCCCAGTGGAGTATAAGATGATAAGAGGTAAAAGAACTAACCAATTAGCATCCGGATTCCAATTCTCGACATGTAAAAGCGATCCAGGAATTGGTGAATCTCATCAAGATCCTCGTAAACAATCTTTTGAGCAATACCTTTCTTCAGCTGTTGAACACCCAAAGCCATCATAGGAACGACATTGTTGTGTCTGACCTTTATCGCCTTGATCATTTGTGTAAACTCTCTCTCATCATTCGAGTCCTTGATATCGGGAAACGATCTAAGATCACGAAAGGAATCCAAATACCAATCTCGAACCTACAATTTTTTTAGTTGTAAATCAGTGCTTTCCTCACAAAGTAAATACTTGCTAAACAAATGTCTTCACAAGAATCCAGAGCAAAAACAAAATAATGCTTATACAAGTGTGGCTTTCATTACTGATACATAACGCCCAAAAAGAAAAAGGGTCTAATGGGAGAAAAGGAACAAAGACAAAGCCACAAGAAAAAGTGAAGCATCTCTTCCAAAAAATCAATTAGGACCAGTTTGGAACAACTATTGGAGTTTACATTTTTCCAATTTTTTCCAAAAGTCGTTTCTCTCCCTTCCATTTTCAACAAACTCATACTTTAAAAGTTCATAAATTTCTTATTTCAAGTCAAAATAAGATGATTCTTTTGTCAAAATACTCACAATGACAAGAGGAACGCAACAAGATCTATATTGTAATTTTTTCGAAACACATTTCAAATTCTTACACTATTCCCTATGTGACAGTTTATTTTCAATTCACACTTCAACCAAATAGTCATTTCCAAACATTCACTCATTTCCAAAAAAAAAAACAAAAACCTCAAAAACTCCAACTCCAACCGGTGTTCCATACGGGCCCTAAGTTCCACATCTTAAAAGGACAAAACCAAGGGCATAGAATGTTGCAAATCAAAAACAAAAAAGAAAGCTGATACTTTTGACTCAACCATGTGATCAAAACAAATACATACTTTAAACACAACAAATATACATTCTTTCTTCAAGAACAAAGCTGACATATTTGCAACACAAAAAAAAAAACATTTAGTACCATTTTTTACCAGTACCACAAAGTAGTGTCCTCGGTCGGATTTCCCAAAATGAGACACAAAAGTTCTCAACAAAGTAATTATACTGTACCAAAAGGAATCTCCTCTAAAACCCAGACAGGCCAGATCTTTATAAATCCTCCTCAAAACGTGTATTAAAAAGTAATAAACTAACCAAAATAAAAAATTTAGAACAAACCCAGCAAACTCAACGATATTTTGGGATATTTAGTTTATCAATTAAAAAAAAAAGTTTCAGAACTACAGTGACATAACATACACAATCACTAAACAAAAAAAGAATATAATAAATAACAGCTGGCCCAACACTTCCACCAAAAAAAAAAAAAAAGATCCCAGAATATTGCCCTTTTTTTTTTTAATTTTTAGTGCTATCTGATCCCGAAGTGAACCTTTCATGCAGCCATCTAGTTCTAAATCTCAATTTAATTAAAAATTTGTGTCAATTTTAGGCCTTTGTCCTGAAATTGACAATAGATTTTCAAAATTTTACAACAAGAATCATATGAATTACGAAATGAAGAATTCGGAGAGAAAGAGATACACATACATACATATAAATATATGTATATGTATATGTATATACCTTAAGAACGGCAGGTTTAAGGGAGAGGCCATAGGGGAGGGTTTCGAGCTCGAGAGCACGACGAGCGATGCGAATGGGGAGTTCCTTGTGAAGGAATTGAGCGGAGAAGAGGAGATTGCGAGGAGTGGGTTTGGAGCCGAATTCCGTCATGTACCTCAAGCTGACCCCTGTCTGCTTCATACAACCCCATTTCTGGACCTCCTCTATCAAAGCCCTCGAGAACGACTCACACGCCTGCTTCTTCGCCGCCATGGATGACCAATTTCTCTTCTTCTTCTTCTTCCTCTTTCTTCAACATGCAATGCGGATTTGGGAATGAAAGAGACGGATCACATCCAGAGGCGAATTGTTCTTGACAATTGGACGAATATTAGGAAGCGGACGCCATGGGAGAGAGAGAGAGAGAGAGAGAGAGAGTGAACGAAGAAAGGAGGTAAGAGCAAGCAAGCAAAGCTAGGGTTAGATTTTAAGCAGAGCTTCTGCTGACTCCATGAAAGTGACTCTCTCTATTGTTAAGTTAATCAGGAGGACAAGAAAGAAAAAGCTTATAAATAATACTCTGCTGGTGTATTTGCTGTGATTAGGGAGAGAGAAGACAGAGAGAGAACGGATTTGTGGTTTTACTTACGGAGTTTAACCGCCTTTTTCCTGCACGCCACGTGGATTCGTAGCTGTTCCTCCTCACCCTCTTCTCTTCCACCCAAGTTCCTCTCTCTCTCTCTCTCTCTCTCTCCTTTGATCGTCAAAGCATTTATAATAAAGAAAATAGTTCATTTTTGCTAAAAACTTCTTTTTCGTTTGTTTTTTCTTTCTTCGGTACTACTGAGATCTGGTTTCGGTATTAAGGTAGGATTTGGACACCGAGGTCGGGTTTTAAGATAGGATTCAACGTCAGATTTCGGGATAAGACGAGTGTTGGATTTCAGTACCGGGGTGTCATGTATTGTTAAGTATTTGAAGCCCTTATTTTAAGCTACAACAAATTTAAAATAAAATAAATTAAAATAAACATAAACCAAAACATTATTATTTTTGTAACAATTTTTAAGCGTTTAAGCAATTTTTGTAATAAAAATTATATTTACACAAAGATATAACTAATTTTAATAAAAATTTGGTAAAATCTAGGACTCTATTAGATTATATCAAATTCTCTTCCTCCTAAATGTACAAAAGTTCATTAGGTCGTTTTTTCAAATATTAAAAAGAGTCTGTAATTAGTTATAAAAGTATTTTTAGTAATTCGTTTTTTTTTTTTTTATTTCTAAACCATCCTCACATATCACAACAAAGAAATAAATAATAATATATTCTTATTTAAGAAAATTTTATAAAATTTGATAATATTAAAATATACAATGCCGGTAAAATGTCCTTTGTATGCTATAAAAAAGTTTTATGTTAAAAAATTTAGATTTTTTTCTTTTTGAAAAAGAACTTGTTTTTAAAAGTTAACAACGTTGTTTGAGTATTTTAGAATTAATAACGTCTTTATCATAATTGTTTTTGCAACATAATTATTTTATCAAACGTAGCATCATGAAATAGTTCTATCTAAGCATATTAACTCAATTATCAGTTATTATTTAGGGTTTAATTTAAAGTACTTTAACAGTTAGGAAAATATAATAGAAATTATAGTGTCATAGTCTATTAATCAAAGAATTATTATTTCTTTTATTTTTTAACTAACGGGATTAATTGTAATTTCTTAACTGAAAATGATTTTATTATTATTATTAATATTGTTTTACGTTAGTATGCGAGAAGTGTTAAAGTTGCAGAGAATATACGGGTAGTTCATAAATTTCTCACTCGTATAATCAATTGTCTTAGTTTATCTTCTATATCCTTGATAGATGTCGTTTTTATGGTTATTAGAGAAGGAAAAAACAGAGAAGTTATACAGCTTTCTTTAAAGCTTTTTTTTTTTTTTAATCATTATAATAAATTACTAAAATAGCTGGAAGTGAACGTACTTTTCAAACGAAATATTATAAATTCTATGTGTCTTTATTTGTTTTTCTCTTATATGATTTTATTGTTTTCCGTAATATAAAATTAAGATGTTCAATTAGAGAAATTCTAGGCCGATTGAGAGCTAGTGGATGTGGTCGAGGCTTGGTAAGGTCCCCCATTCTCTGACCTTTTTTTCAACTTGCCGTGTGCAAATGGTAGTGACTATTTTTTCACTCTATTTATTTTATATATTTATGGGAAGGACGATTATGAAAGAATGTGTATTTAATCAATTTCTCTCTTAAAAAAAAAACTAGGAAACTGCTTTCAAATAGAAAGGACAAAAAAAAAAAAAAAACGGTGAAAAATCCAAAATTGAAATGATGGGGTTCACTAGGTTTGTATACATGGTTCTTTTCGGTTTAAATTAAAAAAAAAAAAAAAATGGGGATCTTTGACCTTCACGCGGTGGTTAGAGTTGTGATTAATAAAGTTTTTTTTTTCCATTAATTTTTCATTTATTTGTTACATGAAATCCAATTAAACTTTATTTTTTTACTGAATTTTAATCTTTTTCTTCAGTCACTAAAATTATAACTAATTTTTAAAAAATCAATCAATTTTGTCTCTGTTTAACAAGTTAGTTGCAGATGAAATTTTTAAATTGGAGTTGATTGACTTTTCAAAAATTATATATAAATTTTATTGACTTTTAGAAAAGACAAAAATTATATGAAAAAATATAATTTATTGGAGTTAAACTAACTTACCAAACATAATATTCAATTTAAAAATTTTAACTTCAACTGACAATCCATACGGAAGCTTAGTATGTAAACTTAATGAAACAGGGGGAATAAGTCAAAAACAGGATTCATCACAAAAGCATTAATGACTTTTTCACCTTTTTTAGTATTAATTTATTTTTGTTTATTAATGAAATCTAATCTTTTTTTTAATAAAAAATCTAATCTTTTAGACCTTGAGGTAAAGATTATAATATTAATCTTTTAGTAATATAAGGTATAATTTAGGATAATTTTACACTTATCTTCATAATAAGATATAGAGTTCAAATATTGCTAATCCCAAAATTTAAAAAAAAAAACTATGATAAAGTTGATTTATTTTTCAATTATAAAAAAATGGTGTTATTTAAGGGTAGTCTTCATATGTTAGACCCAAACAAAGGAAGGTTGATGCTCAAAATCGATTTTCATTAGTAAATTAATCTGTTTAAAATTTCCTAAAAATTGCGTCTCAAATGAATACGTAAAACACTAATTATTATTTTTTAATATAAAATTATTCGTACTTTAGTAGGAGAGTTTATAGGTGGTGTTGGGAAACACGAATGGTTTTTGGACAACAGTTAAACATTTCTGTAGTTAATTCTAATTTACTACCCGGTCCCACTTTTAAGAGTCTTACGGGGATTTAAGAGAATATTTCCCCCCATGTCAGTGCATTAACCTGGCTGTTATTATGGAACTTTCCTACATTACTTCAAATTTAGAGTATTAAATTGTTTTATTGGATTATACACAAAAAAATAGATTAAGTAAACGTTTTGACAATCCAATGGAAATTAGAGTTTTTTAAATATTTTTTTTTGTCTTTTTTTTCTTTTAAAGTAATTCAATTTAAATAAAATCTCTACACTCTCTTTAAAAATAATAATTAAAAAAACACTCAAAATTTAAAAATACTTTTTTTTTATTGTGAATTGAAATGAGATCATTATTACATCAAAAATACTTATACTAACAAAAATGAACAAAAACAAGATGTATAGTTAAAATGTCAAAGGCCCACTAACTCTTTTTTTAAATGATTTAAAACTCATAAATAGTTTTTGTAATTATTACCAACAAAAGAATTATGTAGTCATGTGGCTTTTGAGATGATGCAAAAGGGTAGGGCAACGTGATGGTGACCAGCTGTGTATACACAGCCTAAAAAAGTGGACTGAATATTCTACGAAAACATTTGGCGTTCCACAAAATGGTCACGTATCTACATTATTCGTGCTTATCCCGTGAAAGAGAGATGTTCAAACCAATCATGCAGAAGCCTCGTCATATATTATACATATACGTATACTATTTTTTTTCACCAAAAAAAAAAAAAAAAACCTTAATGTTATCCCATCTTCTTTTGTTTGTTGAATGTATTTCGATTTCATTAATAAAACAAAAAAAAAATATCTGAGTCTGAACTTAATTCTAGTTGAATTCATCCATCAGAGCCTTTAACAGTTTTACTAGACATCGAATGTCTGACATATCCATCCTATTAGAAAAAGAAGTCAACACATTCTGACAATTGTATACCAATTTTTTTGTATGTATTTATTTGTAATTTATTGGGCATCTTCTACTCTAGCTCATTAGTTTTTTTTTTTTTTTTTTTAATGAAGATCATTGGCTTTAGTTTTCGGAAATGCGTAACTTGTATTTATTATTTTAAATTCCTTCAACGTCCTTTATCACTATAGTCTTTTATGTTTGACAATATTAAATAGTAACATATCTTTGTTTTTAATAAGAGAAATTTATTGGAAAGAAAAAAAAAAAAAAAAAAAAGGGGCTTACAGCATGGTACATATCATTAACAAAACTTAATAGTAATAAAAACATCATATTAATTATCAGAATATTTAAAATTCTGATATCGCTGAAATGGTTCCTCTATTTGACATCGTAATAATCAATACCATGTTTTTTCATGCATTTTGAATAGCAGGAGAATACTTCACGGAGGCCCCAAGAATGAAAATTTAGAGGCTATTTTGGGGATGTTTGGAGATGATGTTTTGCCATCTGGTTTCCTAACATATGTTTGGGGGAGTTTTTCGTTTCAATAAAGCTTTTGCAGATGTGTAAAATCTCACAAGTGCATGAGCCACACAAGTAATATAAATGAATAAGATTGTCGATCCCACGAGGATTAATTTAAATTTAAGTTAATTATTAAAATTCGTTAATGCTAGGATTATTTGAACGACCGATTGAAAAATAGTGAAATGAAATTAAACTAAATAAAATAAACTAAAATGACCAAACAAAACAAAGGAATAAAAAGACACATATAAACAAAGTTCTGGTCCTTCCTTTGTTCTTCTCATTAAGAAATTGATAACTAGTCTCAATCAATTTATTAATCAAGGGTTCAAAATTAACCTCACTACCTCTCCAAATGTTAAATGAGATTATATGCATAAGTATCCAAATTGATATACATAATAACTTGTCTACCTACACATTCATCGAGGACACCTTATATGATTATTAAAGCGTCATCGGCTCCCGAACTCAACAACAACTAAGATTGTATTTTCCAAACCGATAAATGAATTTGATGCAAATCAAACTCAACAATTTAATCCGAAAGTTTCAGCAAGAGGATTTAGGCTTGCTCATTAATGAGGGACGACAAAGATTGGTCGACATCATTAAGGTCAATTCGGATCAAGAAGATTACCATGCAAATCCATGCAGTAGGCGTGTGAATCAGAAAGAGAGACTAAAAAATATTCAGTTTCCTTTTTGGCATGTACTGCATTTAATTTACAGATTGTTTCCCTATTTTAGGCAAGTAAAAGCTATTATTACGTGATTTTAGCCATAATTAAGATGACATATAATTAAGTTATTTTAGGAACTTTCTTTGTAATAATTCAGCAATAAATAGGCGCCTACATAGAAGAAAAAAGACAATAATTCTTCCTAAATGTGAGAGTATTTTTATCTTTGGTTCTTTGACGAGCTATTTGAACTTATCAGAATTTTCGGTGGCATTCACCATCGACTTATCAAACGGATTTCCACCACGTTTTGGCGTCTTCCTTATATCGAGGTTCTTATTTCACATTAAATAATGGGTTGAGGTCAAATATACCAAGGTTCTTGTTTTTGTTGAAACAATGGGTCGAGGTCTCCCATCAAAACCTGATTGTAGAATGTTCTTGGGGTCTTTCTTTATTATCGGGTCTCATTATTCTTGGCAGTGTTCGCATCATTTGGTATCAGAGCTTCGGTTCTAGTCTCAGATTTGCTTATCCCATTTGTTTTTGTTTTTTTTACTTAGTTTCCCTTTTGTTTTCAGTTTAGTTTTACAATCTCTTTCCAAACTTTAGTTGGCCAAATTTCCTTCTTCTTTTTGGTTGATTTTTTTTTCTTTCTTTTCCTTGCTGTAGTTTTAATTTCAGTTCCTGATACTCCAAAAAAAAAGTAAAAAAAAAAAGTGTTTTCGAATTTGTTTGTAATTTGTAATTTCTGATTCTAGTTGTAATTCCTATTCGTGGTATATTAAAAAGGGGTGGGGATGGGGGGAGGGGAGGGGATGGGGGAAGAAGGTGATGAAAACAAAAAGGAACTTGAAAAAAAAAAAAAAAAAGGTCAAAAAAAAAAAGAAGAAGAAATTTAGTGTGATACATATTCTTGTTGGAAAATTCTTGTTGTAAATTCTTGATTGGAAATCTGTATGACACATTCAGTATTCTTAAAATCAAAATCTCATTGAGATCATATCTCAACACGACCATGAGGAAGCACAAGAGGAGACAATTTGAGACAAATCCTTCTCAAGAGGAGAGGAATGATACAA
Source organism: Ficus hispida (assembly GCA_025413025.1). Taxonomy (NCBI): domain Eukaryota; kingdom Viridiplantae; phylum Streptophyta; class Magnoliopsida; order Rosales; family Moraceae; genus Ficus; species Ficus hispida. The sequence goes on along the minus strand of CM046366.1, from coordinate 19,938,211 downwards.
ATCAAACTCAATAATTTAATCCGAAAGTTTTAGCAAGAGGATTTGGACATGCTCATTAATGAGGGACGACAAAGATTGGTTGACATCATCAAGGTCAATTCGGATCAAGAAGATCGGTCATGCAAATCCATGCAAAAGGCGTGTGAATAAAGAAAGAAAAACTTAAAAATATTCAGTTTCCTTTTTTATTATTATTATTGAATATTCAGTCATCAGTCATCATTTATTTTATTAGCTCATTAGTCAACTTTCCTTCTCTATTTTTTGGCATGTACAGCCATTAATTTTTAGATTGTTTTCCTTTTCCTATTTTAGGCAAGTAAGAGATATTCTTACTAGATTTTAGCCATAATTAATATGGCATGTAATTAAGCTATTTTTAGGAACTTTCTTTGTAATAATTCAGCCTATAAATAGGAACCTATGGAGAAGAAAGAAGACAAGTAATTATTCAGAAATGTGAGAGTATCTTTCTCTTTGGTTCTTTGATGAACTATTCAAACTTATCGAAATTTTCCGTGGTATTTACCATCGACTTATCAAATGGATTTCCACCACCATTTGTGGCATCTTTCTTATACCGAGGTTCTTGTTTCACATTAAACAATTGGTGTAGGTCAAATATACCAAGATTCTTGTTTTTGTTGAAACAATGGGTCGAGGTCTCCCATCCAAACCTGATCATAGAACGTTCTTGGGTTCCTTCTTTGTTGTTGGGTCTCATTATTCTTCACGGGATTCACATCAGAATTAATCTCTCCCGAGTATTAAAATTCATAAAGCAAATTAACTAATTCATTTCCCAACAAATTAAAAGTATTAAGTATAGAAAAACATAACTGAATTGAATAGATATTTCATTCACAATTAGCTAAATCATCAAAATATAATACAAGTAGTGCTACATCAAACCCAAAAACTAACAAACTTCACATTATCCATAATGAAAATAAATATAAAATTAAACAAATCAAGGGTTCAAGCATCATCTAATTACAAAATTGCAATGACTGCATCAAGAAAAGGACCTCTAAGATGAAATTGGTTGAGAAATATTTTTGATATGCCTTTCAGTTGGTTGAGGATAGAAGGGATAATATTTGGATCAGTGTATCATTCTTGGATTATCAGTATAGAGCAAGGTTTATTTAGTAATGATTACATAGTCTTTTCGAACATGACAATGTTCATTCCTCCAGTGCCGTCTTCAATTCATGCATTGATTTTGTACTTGTTGGAAAGATTTAAATTTTTATTTTATTTTTAATTGTTTTGATATTTATATATATTTATTTTTTTATGATAAAGGTGAAGAATATTACCAAGTGATTGGCATTATAGTTAAATATCCATGAGTATCACACCACCATGAGATCCCTAATTGTTTCATTTGTCTATAATATCTTGGGCATGCATTGTAGAACCAACCTTGACGAGTATTAAGTTCAGTAATACTCACTTTAAAAGTGAATTTTGTATCCTGTTGGATGGATAAATAATTTTTACTAAATTATATTTTATAATTTATATGTGATAAGTAAATATTTACTTGATTTTGTTTTGGATCTAGAGCTTGAAGTTCTACTATTGTAGTTCGGTTCATAGTTTTTTATTCCTCCAATGACTATGGTTTTTTTGTTGATCCAGCAATAAAATCAATTTCATAGATGGAATGGCTGAATCTATAGAAAATTAATATATTAAGTAAAGTTAGTTTTTTTAAAAAAATTAATAAATATAGATAATTGTGATAATTTATCAGTAAAGATTTGTAATATATTTTTTTTTATTTTTTTGGTTTCAGCAATATTCGGATCAAGATAATATGAAGTACCAATAGTACTTGCAACATAAAGTCCATATGTTTTTGTATAATAGTAATGATTAATGATTAATGATATAAAAGTTTAATTTTTTTTATTTAAGACAGGAAAAAATTATTTTTAGTGGTTGTATATATACTTATCCATATATTGTTTTACTATCATTGCTGTAAATGCTATTACAACTGGTTCAGGTATTGTTTGAATTGCATTTTCGTCAAAGTTTTCTCCAGTTTCTCCTCAGAGAATGACATTAAGTGTTTCTTCTCTGTTAAATATAATAAATTTAAATAAAAAATTTATTAATAATAAATTATGAAATTTTTGGAAGTATGTTTTTAATAATATATTATTTATAGTTACATGATATTTTGAATAAATAAACTTCACATTTTTTACCAGTTTATCATTTATAGCGGATTTTTCTATACCCGTGACAGATATGAGACGACCAATCACATCTAACACAATATAATAAATAAGAAGTTATTATTTATTAATTTTAATTAGGGTTAATTTATTAATTGAAAACTAAAAAAAATGAATATCATACTTAATTTTCCTGACAGAAGATCGTTGATGTTGACTTTTGATATTAGTTGATCGAACTACACAAAATTAAATTTGTGTTGGGGTATTTTTGGTATGTCTTCTTCAACGTTTTTGAAAACTGTGAATCTTGCGAATTGCAATATTGCTACGTTAGGAACAATTTTACATCTTTGTTTATTTTTGATGATGAAGAAGTTGTTAATTTCATATATATTGCCCACTTGTATTTTATTTGTTATGAATTCAATGTCTTTTGCACGAATGAAACCGCGTATTGCTTCATCCTGTAAAACAAAAACATACATGTTCATATATTATTATTATTATTTATATACTCAATAATAACTTGAGATGTATTTTATTAGTAATATAATATTTATAAGAAAATAAATTAAATTACATGTTTGTTAATTAATAAGCAATCAAGGCTTATTAAATGACCGGTGTTATAATCAGTGTTCCTCCATAGTCGACATACTCGAGCACAAATAGTCTGATGTGTTTCTCTTGACTTTAATACTCGTAATGGATTGAACAATTTCTATAGATAGTAAAAAAAAAATATGCGTAAATATATTTAATAGTTTATAAAAAGAAGTTAAATTTTAAAAACTATAAAGATTATTTTATAGTAAAATAAATTAAGCAGGAATTTTTTATTTTTACGATTCTTTCTTTCACAGAAGATTATTATCTTTGATAAATATTGTGCAATATTTTTTTGTAAACAATGTTTTTGATATGATTTGGATTTTGTTAATTGAATCATGTATTAAAATCCGTGAACATTTGGTGAAGTTACTCTAGATAAAGCAATATATAATTGTCCATGACTGAAAATTTTATCTTCTAAATAGAGTCCAACTTTATTTAAATATTAACCTTGACTTTTGTTTATTGTCATTGCATAACAAATCTTTAAAGGAAATTATCGGCTTTTTAAAAGAAAAGGCTATTTAGATTCATCAATTGTCATTTTTATTCTAGGTATATAAACTTTTTCATTTATATCATTAGAATTAATAATGCGTCATTCTATAATTCTACTTGCTAATTATGTAATAATAAATCTAGTATCATTGAACAAACCTATTGATTGATTAATATTTCGCATTAACATAACATGAATCCTAACATTGAGTTTTAATTCGTGTGGAGGTAGATCATTAAAGTTAAGAGTATGTAAAAATTCAGGAGGATATAAAAGATTTAATTCATCGAGATTTCCAGATGATGAAAGAAAATGTCATAATTATAATAAATTTTTGTATATGTAGGTACTAAAGATAATATATATTTAATTATTTTATCAGTTGTTTTATTTCTAAGTGTAATAATCGCACGTTATTTTAAATAATTAATTATTTTAAAAACTATTATAGAAATTATCGTATATTGTGGTAGAAATATATTCAATAGAATTTATATTGTATTGTATTAAATATTTTCAGGTTTTTCAATCCAAGTAGCATCTTCATTTTCTGGATCTTTTATTCCATTTGTTGTTCCATTACCAACATTTAAAATCCATTCCGAGAAGTTAGTCATTTCTATTTGTTCATCAATACAGTAATTATATTTTTTTAATCGCATATTTTCTGTTAAAATAAGTATACGAAAACATAGTCAAGATAAGAATTATTTGTAATCACATCAATAATATTTTCTTTTGTACCATTTGGGACAACATATAGTATTTGTCTGAAGTCATCACCTAATATAATTGTCATTCCTCCAAAAAGATGATTAAAATTATTTTTTAAGTCTTACATTGTTTTATCGAAAAACTTCAAAATAATATTTGTTAATCATAAGTGCTTTATCACATAAAATCAATGTTGTTTTTTCTATTAATTTCATTAATTGAGTAGATTTTTTTGATTTAGCAAGTTGAAAATGTATCAATTGAAAGAGGTATATGAAATCTTGAATATGCAGTTCGACCTTTTGGTAATAATAATAATGTTATTCCAGTTTATACTATAACTAATACAATTTCACTATCTGATCTAATTTTGCAGATAATAGTATTTTATAATTATGTTTTTCCTGTACCCCATAAACATATATGAAAAATAAATTATCATGTTTTTTTTTAATCGTTTCTAAAATTTCGTTATAAATAAACTGTTATTCTTGATTTAAATTTTGTACTAAATTAATATTTTCTTCTGTTAATTTTATATATATAAATATATATATATTATAATTGAGTTTTTTCTTAAAAGATTATTGCTTAAATCTTCAATTAATGATCCAGTTGGAAGTAGAAAATTATAATGTGATAAAGAAAATGAATTTATATTTAGTAATTTTTCTAATTCATATAGTACGAAATTATCTAATTCGTTTTCAGGAATTTCAAATTTTGGATTATTAAATAATAGTCTTATTTTATATAAAATATATATTCACATATCAGTTTCCTATGTTTTTGAAAAAAAAATTATTGGGTCAGAAATATTATAAAATAATAATATAATGATGGAAAGTTGACGAAGTTGAGCATATGTTGACCAAAATGATGATTCTTCTATTGATTCATCACATTCTTTATCATATCCTAATAAACCCAATGCATAACAAGCTATTTGATTAGTAGGATAAACAACAGCATTCACTGTTTGAAGTGATTCATAACTTGTTGTACCTTTTTTATGATTCAATAATAATTTTAAGTAATATAATTCTCTAGAACTTGAATGAATATAAAATATTATTTTCTATAGTATGATCATTTTGTCGATAAGTTCAAATTTTATTTTATTATTCCAGACCCATTTTATTGAAAATTATATATAATTAAGTTGTCGAGCATTTTTATTAGTTTTATTAATTTTCATCCACTTTGTTAATGTTGTTTTTTGAATTTGTGATTCACGTTTTATATTTTAGAGTTGTTGATTTTTTATAAATGTTATGTTTTGCATATTTGGTAAATAAATAGAGTGTCGTTGAATAACTAGATTTTTATGGTGGATTCAATATTCGAATATTCTCCAAATTTCTTCATAAAGTGTGATATATCGATAGTTAAGATAAGTTTATATTTTATCGACTTCTTTGTAATTTGTTTTTTCATTATTTTCAGTAATAACATTATCTTTAATAACAGCTCGTATTCTATCTGGATTTTTTGTTAAATATTTGAATAGATATTTAATAAGCATAGATTGTGAACATATTTCGACATTAATATGAGTACTATATTTTAGGCATAAAGTTTGATTATATGAAACAACATATCTATTATCAAGTTTAATTCTTATTCATAACATTAAATTCTGTATCTCTACGATGATAAAGAACAAAACATTTTTCTTTTATAGTTATCTTATTTTTTATTTGTTTTGGAAATTTTTTGAAACATTTAGAATTTTTTATACATCGTGCATTTGTTTTTACATATCCACATGATCCGTATATCATATATTCAGTTATAATTTTATAACCTAAATGATCTTTTATTGGATCTAAAATTTCAACAGAAATAAATTTGTCTATTTATGCAGGATTATTATAAATTATGTTCAGGATAAAACCAAAATAACATATGACAGTGAGGTAAATCATGTTTTTGAAATTCCACCATGTATAGATCTAAAAAAAAATTTAAAAAAAAAACAAAGAAAGAAAAAACATAAACATAACAATAATGTTAGTTTTTTTAATTTATTGTAATAAAATATTATAATAATAATTGGTAGTTTATTTTTTTGTTATATAAATAAATGGACTCAACTGCTATTATAGCTCCGAAAATATCACCTGACTTTATTGTATTTAACAAATAGTCTAATTTTATTTTAATATTCTACTTATACTATATGGTCTGTTTTCATATTTTTGTCCTGGAATTATAGTTAGAGTTCTTTTTATTTCTGGCCATTTGAGATTACATGTAAATGTTAAAAATATATCAGGATTTTCATAATATCTACAAATTACATTGCATCTTGATAATTTTGAATCATATATCTTGGATTTCTGTATAAGATGATGGTAAAAAAGTTTTTTCCGATTTCTTCTGCGTCTATATCACCTCTAATTATAATATCTTGAAAACCTTTTTCAATTTCAGATATTAAATTATTTTGATGTTGTCTAATATAATCTAAATGATCCTCTTCAATATAAGCATAACTATCTACAATACGTTATTGAAAAAGCCGTCCAGCTCTAAATAATGTATTTTTTTGACGTAATCGTTGTTAAAGTTGAAAAGCATAAAATGATTTCATTGATATTCGATTTTCTACATGGTTGTTTACCGTTAAAATTTGGATTTCATTCTATATCAATTCTATATCTATATTTTTCATAAGGAAATAATAATGGATATTCTAATGCTATATAAGATGGATGAAGTTTATTGATTTTTGTAATTTTTCAGTTCAATTATGAATGATAATATCTCCACCTTTCTAATATAGACCAAAATTTCCAACAATTAAACTATCTATATCTGTTAAAATTGGAAGATCATGCTGTGTACTATCTCCTTGTCGCCTTCCAATTAATCTTAGTTTCATTGATAGTATTTAATTATTTCTATAAATATCTCTGACACTTCTAAAAAATTGAACTAATTTGTTTGTTTCATCCAGCATTATGATTAGTTTTGAATGATAGTCTCATTTAAATTATTTAAATCATTATTATTTGAAAATGTTGCTATTCTATTTTGAATTTCATTTTCCGTATCATAAATATATAACTATGCAAATCTTAAAGGATTCTTATTAATTGAAAGTAAAGATCCAATTAGATGATGTATTTGTCCACTAGTCTTGAAAATATATGGTGTTGATGAATTATTAATATCTAATTGAATATTTGCTCCAAATGAAGTAAAAGACAAATATAGAATTCTGAATTCTAATATTTTTTTCTAAATTTTATACTTAAAGGTCCTCCAAAATAATCTAATAGTTGATCTAAAATTGGTGGTGTTTTTTTGCTTAAAGGTTTGTTAATTTTTTCCATTTTGATAACATAAAAAAAATTTCAGTGGACATGTATTTCATGTTTGTTAATTCTTCCAAATAATGCTCCATAATATTGACATGTGTAATTATAATCTCCAATATCAATATATTCATCATTTGAATCTAAGTAAAAAATTCATGTAAAAAACAAAAAAAAATTATAAAATGTTAGTAAAAATTTTGTTCAAATTAATAATTCTATGAAAAATAAAGAGAGAATTTAAGATGAAGAAATTATTTTTTTGAATTGACGGTGAATTGTAATCCTCCAAAGATAGATTCGATGTTCCTTCAATGGTGTTATAAATTGAAGATAATTGAATGAATCTACTTCGATAACCAGTAATAATTCTATATTTAATTCTTCAAACTGATTGTTTGAAAAATATAGATTTGTCGATGTAGATGCTTATTATTATTTATATAATTTTTTTTTTTTTTTATGTTTTGAACGTCTTGAATATTAGTATCTTTGTTAGAAATTTTTTTTCATTCTTCTTATTTTTTTGTTTAATATAAAACAAAAAAACAACAGTATGAAGTATTGTTAAAAGATAAAAATTATACATATAAATGTAAAAAAAGAACGATTAAGCATTTTGTTTATACTAAAAAAAAAGTCAAACAATAAAAAGATAATAATACAAAATATTAAAATGAAATACTAAGAGCAAGAATTTTTTTCATTATAACAAAATGCAATAATATATTCCAAGTAAAAAACTACAAATAATGAATAAAATTAAAAATCTATAAACTCAAACAGTAAGAAAATTTCAATAACTTAAGTAAATCTAATAAAAAAATAATTAATTAAATTAATAAATTACACATATAAAAAATTTTAATTCTAAAGGGTAATATTAATGTATGACATAAATAATAATTTAGCTCTTTTCCCTTAGCAGATTACCCTTTCAGTTATATCATATAGATTTATTTCTCAAGATGGATATTTAAGAATGTTGTCTTGAATCCATTACTCATATCTCATATATATCGATAAATATGGTTAACTATGAATTGCATCGTCAGGATGTTCATCAAAAACAGCCAAAATTGGCAACTCCAACCCTGCATGCAACGATCCGGTTGTCTTGGTACTCTCCTACTAATATACGACGGGGCATTATTGGCTGCCGTTCCGTAGTTGTCGTCTCACTTCTCACGGTGGGAGTGTCACTAATGAAATCATCATGGTGATTTTTCATTGCTAATTTAGTTGCCAATTCATCTAGCTTGACTTTTTCACATAGTTTGTCCTCAAGAGAAAACTGACATTTGTAGAAATAAACACTACTTCGTTGTGTTGGGAGCTATATATATATATATATATATAGATATATATATATATATATATATGGAGAGAGAGAGAGAAGAAAGAAACTTTCCTTCGTCTTCTCTAGGATATCCACAAACATAAATAAACTTCAGTATGCCAAGTCTTTTGGCTTTGGGTATCATTGTTGACAAAATTAAAGAGACGCCCTCAATTGCACCCTAAACAAATGGTTTTTTTTTTTTTTTTTTTTTTTTTTTTTAAAGCTATGCCAATTTAGTTGCGCTCATCAAGATGTTACCATTTCATTAGTTGCACCCTAAATATGTACTAGTTGTACATGAAAAGAAGGGCACAGAGATACTTGGGACTTCGGCGAAAACCATTTGTTTTTTTACCACCTCCCCATCGTCCACGGGTTGGTCATTTAGAGGAAAACTTCCGAAAATAACCTTCTCTCTCCTCTCCGCCCAACCATCTAAATTGCATCCGTCGTTGCGAAGGTCATAAACGCGAACTCCTTACAACGGTAACTATTGCACCACAAGTTGTCACGAAATTCCTTGCCAGGTCTAGCAGCGATATGATTTAGTTGAGGTGGCGGGGATCAGATTAGGTAATGTTTCAATCAACTTATGACTCTGGAGTTTACAGAAAATTAAAGACATTTCATTTGCATTTTCCCCCAATTTGCCGACTTGGGATTTCAATAAGTAGTTCCTTTTTTCCCCCTAATTTAAGGATTAGGATCTATGGTTTTCGATTCAGATATTTTCGTCATTTATTTATCAGTCTGTAAATTATATAAATTCATGATTTTTTTTTTCCAAATACATATAGACAAATATATATAAAATGGGATACAAATTCTATACTTTTAACACTTATAGCTAGATTATCTCTATAACCAATATTTTTACTAATCTTAATCAATTTGGTAAATATTGTAAATCCATAGATATTGTTTAATCAATATTTACTAATATTGTTTAAAAAAAAAGATCCGTAAATTCATATTTGCCATGTGTTATGGATAAGCTCAGTTTATTGAGATGACAAACTCAAAAAATTTACCCACTTCTCTTTTCCCACCAATCCACCAGAGCCTCCACAACTATCTGCATCGCGGTCGCCGTCAGGAAGGTCGTAGACGTGAACCTCGTCACAACGGGAACTAGTGCACCACAACTCATCACGAGCTTCCTTGTCAGCATTGTGTTACGACTTAATTTAGTAGAGGTTGCTGTGAGCTGGTTTGGTAAGAGTTCAATGAACTTATATTTTCAAAATTAGATTTTTATTTGCATTTTCCCCCAATTTGGCAACTTGGGATTTTCAATTATTATTATTTTTTTTTTTCTAATTTAGGAATTAGGATCTATGGTTTTCAATTTGGAAATTTTTGTCAATTATTTATAAGTTGGTAAATTGTATTATGAATATTTATCGAATACTAATATTACACATCCATGGTTTATATAGGCAATATATATAAAATGGAGATACAAGCTCTATACTTTAAAATGAAATTAAGTGTGGACTTATCATTAGATTATTTCTATAATCAATATTTGCTTTGATCTTTATCAATTAAGTGAATAAATAATTATCTATTTTTGTTATTCAATAGATATTGTTTAATACACATTTACTAGTATAATTAAAAAATAGATCAATAAATTCATATTTGTCATGCGTTACATATAATTTTAGAGAGAAAAAAATTACCCACTTCTCTCTCCCCCTCATCCACCAAGGACCACCCCACAACTCTCTACATCACAGCCGCTGTGACGAAGGTCGTAGACGTGAACCTCATCACAACGGGAACTATTGCACCACAACTCATCACGAGATTCGTTGCCAGCTCCAGTTGCGACTTGATTAAGTAGAGGCTGCTGTAAACAAATTAGGTAAGATTTCAATAAACTTAAATCTGGAGTTTTCAGAAAGTTCAGGATTTTTCATTCACATTTTTCCCCCAATTTGACGATTCGGGATTTTCAATTAGTTTTTTTGTTTTGTTTTGCGTTTTTTATTCTGTTTTTTTTTTTTTTTTTTTAATCTAGGGATTAGAATCTATGGTTTTCAATTTGAATATTTTGTCATATATTTACAAGTTAGTAAATTTCATATAAATATTTATTCATTATAATTTTTTTTTTAGAATACAGAGAGACTAATATATATCATATCTAAATATATATAAGATGGGGATACATACACTTTAAGATAGTGTTAGGTACGGACTCATCGTCAAGGTTTTTTTTTATTTATATTTTTGATAGTAAAGCAAACACATCGCCAAGTTTTATACCGATGCATTGTGGATGTGCGCCATTTCAGGTATGTGAAATCTACTTCCTTTCTAGCAAAACTACGTCGTTGGTTTCTTAGTTTTATTTTGACCTCTTTTCTTCGATTAATTTCAATTTGTTATCCTTCAAGTGCACATAGGAGTAGGGAGATAAATGACAACAAATAAATTTTAGGACATGGGCAGTGTTTGTTAGGAGGAAAAACTGGAAGGAGGGATTAGGATGTGAGGATCAATGGACGAATTTTAACACTTCTTATTTATTGGTGTGAAGGATTTAGTAGTGAATAGGTCTGCCAAGGCATTCAAAATCTTATAAAGGGGTCCCTTTTTTATTATTAATTTGAAGGCGTGAATTTGAACTCTATCTCATGTGGTGGAATCAAGAGTGGTATTATGACTAGATTATATCTGCAATCATTATAGGTGTCCAATTTTGATCTATTTGGGCTTTAAATATTTCCTTTCTTCCCACTTTCATTCTTTCTCTTGTCAAACATAGTCTTACGATGTTTGGTAAGAGAGATTATAAGAGAGTCAATTAATTGACATTTCATTTTGATTTTGATCCCCTCAAAGCTAGACGGATTGAATAAAGAAATTTACATGAAACATAATAAGAGAAAGACCCCATCTTCTCTCTATTTTTCTCACCTAAATAATTTACACATCTTTTGCTCTTCTTTCATTGGAGAGACAGACCATGATCAGTCAGTTACCTGAGTGGTGACCCGAAACCGTTTTCAGTAGCTGGTTCTTTCCAACTCTTTCTCATTATTAAGAAAGGGTTACAAAGATAAAATACAAGCTTATTTTATAGCAATAATAATTAATCGTTGTTGTTTTAAGGTTAATCTATTCACCTGTCTAAGATAATATCTTTCCTTGTTCACTAATAAATCAACTTTTTTGTCTTCCTCTTAAAACAAGCCTAATAAAATTAGAGAAATATAAACATAGTTATTAAGATGAACTGGTGACTAGCAATGCTTTTAGATTGAGTTTGGTAAGAGAGAAAAGTGAAAGAAAAGGGTGATGTAGGGAATAATGGAAATATTTTAACATTTATCATTATTTGACAAGGAAGAAGGAAGAACTCAGCTGAGGGATTTCAAATCCTTCAAAACAACCCCAATTTTGATCTCTTCTGATTTAGAGAGATTATTGAAGAGATATCATACCTAACAATATAAGGAAAAAGACATCCCCCTTCCTTTCATTTTTTCTCTCACCCAAATTGATCAATCACTCCGTCCTTTCTATCTTCTCCCTCTTACCAAACATACCCTTAGAGATGCATTTCAAAATAGAATAGAGCAATGTCGCTCTGGTACTAGAGAATAGAAATGCTCTTAGATGATTGGTTGTATTTATTTATTTATCTTTCTCATTACCTAAAAAATATTGTATATATTCATTTGGGTTTAGCGGTTTTACTTTCATCCAATCATGTCAAACAGTTTTCTTTCTTTCTTTTTTTTTTCAGCGATTCCACCATCATTTCCAATGCCCAAAAGCACTGAACAAATAACAATATTACGCTGCCTCAAATCCAATTCAAAAGGTCGACTTTTTTTCTTTTTTTAATATATCTTGACAAACACACTAACAGGAACTTCACTCTGCTCATTTCTCTCATGCAGTCAGCAACTTGTGTTTTTCGATTCTTCCTCAGGGGGATGGAAGGAGGATGGACGGTCAGTCGGCTGTCATCGGTTGGGTCATGCAACACCTGAAACGAGCTTTGCGCACGGTCGTCATGATCTCCGTCTCTGCATTCTCTAGCATTCTCACGACCTCGGTGAAGGGTGGCCTCACATCAGGATTGGCATCCCAGCATCGGGTCATTATCTCACCAAGTACCGGCAAGCAGTCATTTGGGACGATAGGACGGACACCCTTGTTAACAACTGCAAAAGCTGCCTGCACCGCCGTCATATTCTGAAACGGAAGCATCCCGGTAATAAGCTCCCAAAGCACTATTCCGAAGCTATAAACATCGACTTTCTGTGTGTAAGGCCTGTGCTGAATCATCTCACTGCAGAGCTCAATTGTTTTCCACCAAAAAAAAAAAAAGAAATCACAACAATGGAAACTTAAGTCATTAAGCAAAAAAGATTGCATAAGTCATCAAAAGAGATTGCACAAACAAGTTTCACTACCAAATCTTCCAAAGAAAAAGGTTGCACACACATGAAAATTACCATGATAAATATGAGTTTTAACATAGATTTACATGTAAAGAAGATATTATTTATCATTCTATTCAGCAAGAGCATGGATTTCTGCAACTAAATAGCTCTTGCACTTGTCAAAATACTTGTTAAAACTTGAAGACTCAACTCACATGTCTGCCTGTTACCAACTACTTTGATCAACCAAAACCATACAATTAACTTACTGCGATACCCCTAGGAAAGAAATGCGTGCTACATACCTATGAAAAGAACGACTACACATGAAACAATCATGACATGATATAAAGCATCTCCAAGATATTAAAACTAGACATTAAAAATTTAAGCCTGATTCCGCAAGGAGTCGAACCCATTATTAAAATACAACCGTCTTTGAAAAGCATCTAAAACTGGTTCATATAAAGGGACACACACACACACACAAACATCTGCATCAAACATCAAGTAATATGTTGTCAAAGAGAATGAAATGACCATAACACACTAACTGCCTTGAGAATCATAAATCACAGCACGTGTTAGAACTTAAAATGGAAAAAAGAAATAACATATAAAATCTTACAGTTTTTTTGGACAAACGAGTTTTAACACCACGCCAAAAAGAAAAATGATTAGGATAATTAGAACAAGAAACTAACTGTACAGACAAGAATAAACTGATGAACGTTAAGCGCTTTCAAAACACCATAAGCAAAATGAACTAAGATGCGTTTTCAACTGGAGTTTGACCATTCATTAGATGATTACTGTTCTATCTCTCATCTCAAACTACATAGAGTTCGAGATGCAAAACAAGCTGCAAAGGGCAAGCAACAATCAAGCAAACAAACAAGAAGACATGAATGAAGATTGCCAGTAATTTAAAGCTATAATGCATTTACGCCTCAAAATTAGATGAGAATGGACCGAATAAACTCAGATAAAAACTGGCAACAACAAGGAACAATTTTGCAAAGCACAAAAACTTATTAAGACATACGAACAAATCAGAAAGTTAAAATATCAAGAAAAAAAGGCCAAGAGATTAATTATTAGCAAAATATCTTGCAGCAAAAGAGTCTAAAAGTCTTACGGAGCCATCCAGCGGTATGTCCCAGTCTCCGGTGTCATTCCTTCTGTCTGCACTTCAATCCGGGCAACCCCAAAGTCAGCAATCTTAATGGATTTATCAGAGAAAATCAAAAGATTGTCTGACTTGAGGTCCCGGTGGATCAACCCCAGACCATGGACATATGCCATTCCTCTGGCAACATCCAAAGCTTGCTTAACAGCCAATTTCAATGGAACCGAGCGGCTTTGGCGCTTCATCAGGAATTGGCGGACCGAACCACCCTTAGCGTACTCAGTCACTATGCACCAGACCATCGGTTTGCGACATGCACCAATAAAACGAACAATGTTCAGATGCTTGAGAGTAGCAAGCATCTTCACTTCCTGCTGAAACTGTTGCTCCATGAGCTGAGCCCTCTCTGGGTCGTTTTCTGGCCTCTCCAAGATCTTGATAGCGACATCCTCGCCCTTGTAAGTACCTCTATAGAGTTTCCCAAAAGCACCTTGTGCAAAAGCCTCCCCCATATTTAGCTTCCTCAAATCAATTGTCCACTCCTCATAATTCTCAAGCCCTTCCGTCAAGGAGTTGCTGTCCATTAGAGCTCGAGCGAGTGCATCATCACTCAAAACATGCATGACTCTGCCTCGACGGTTAACACTTTGTTGGACCGAGACGGAGTAGTTGTCATTCGCACGCCTTTTCAGCCCTTGGTGGTTCAAGATGCGAGTGTGGGAATCGTTTGTATTCGAGCCCACACTGCTGTTATCAATGGACATCGCAACTGATCCACCATCGTTGGTCGTTTGCAAGCTCGCAAAACTGTCAATGGACATGTTGGTGCCCTCTCCAAGCTTATAATACAACCCTTGAGCTTGGGACATATCACAGTAGTTGTTGTCATTGTTATTTAGACCAATGATTCCAGTGAATTTCGGACCACCCTGACCCTCCAACATTTTTTATGGCTTTTTTTCTGTTCAATGAGACCTTCAAGATTCCTTATTTCTTCAGCATCACAAACCTCAAATCTACAAAACTCTGACAAAAACAAACAAACAAATTATCCACCAAAATTATCACTAAAAAAAATAATAATAAAACCACCAAATTATAGTTTAAAAAAAAAAAAGAAAGATAATCAACCAAAATTATGACTACTCAAAACAAACAAACTATTCACCAGAATTATGCTAAAAATGAAAGGAAAAAAGAGAGAGAGAGAGAGAGAGAGAGAGGAGAAAAGAAAATATCCACTAAATTTAAGCATTTTCCCCACGCTAAGAACAACAGTGAGCTTCTAAGACATACATACGATTTCTTTTTTTTCTCTTTTTAGATTAGAAATAAACTAAATTTAGGAAATTGAACACGAAATTCCCAAAATTCAACGCCTTCCGTCACTTAATCGCCAGAATTTCAGCAACACGATGACCAAATTTCATTTTGAAAAAAGAAAACGAAAAATAAAGTACACCGAAAAAGCAGTGAAATGAAGAAAAACAAAAACAAAAAAAACCTAACCACGCATGAATTGTATCTATAATTTATGAGTCCCAAAAACAAAATTTGCAACCAAATTGATAGCATAAAAATCGCCATCACAAAAGGAAAAAGAAAAGAATTACAAAAAAAAATGAAAAAAAAAAAAAGAGAGATCCGATCGGAGTAAAGAGAAACGAAACGGACCTGGGTGGAAATGGCGATTCGATGAATAAATTAGGGATTTGAGAGGTCAGAATCAGATGAAGATTGAGAAAGTGAAGAGATCGAGCCCTAACGAAAACACAGAGATGCAAAGAGAGATTTTGAAGGGATTTTTTCTTCCTCTTCTTCTTCTTCCTCTTTCTTCTTAGTCTTCTAAGTCTTCTGGTCTTCGTTCACACATTCTCTTCTCTCTCTCTCTCTCTCTCTCTCTCTCTCTTTTTTTTTTTTTTTTTTTTTAGGTTTCAGTTTCGTTTTCTCATTTTCATTTTAATTTAATTATAGAGAGAGGAAAAAGGAAACTCTTGGGTGTTCCTCACTCGGACAAGAACTCCAGTGTCTCTAGTGTGTTATGTCCTCTTTCTTTCTCTCTGTCCACGTGACCCTCCCCTACCCTGGCCTAAAGGTCGATTAAAAAATAAAAGCTGATTTTCTAATTTTAGAAAATAGCCATGTATTTATCACGTAAATTTTTAATTTGATTTACTTACTAAATTTATAATGGTTCACATAGTTAATCTAAGTAATTTATTTTAAATGAGCTTTTTTGCAGGTGTATCAGTTTGACATTATTGATTTGAGATATTGATAGGTTTCCTTATTGAATCTATATGAAAAGATTTGATTTTGTATGGTAAAATCTTTGTGGGATTCATAATTTAAGTTGATTGGCTGGATGTATTAAGAAAAAATCCATAAATAATAATTTGCCATGACGTAAATTTTTTGTTTGATTTACTTACTAGTTTATATTTTTGTTGCATTATAAAGCAAATAATTTGCTTTAAATGAACTTTTTTTAAAAAAATGTGTCAATCCAGTACGGACACCTACGATGTCAAATTGACACATTTTTTTGATGTCAAATTGACACATTTTTTTAAAAAAAATGTGTCAATTTGACATCGTAGGTTTCCGTACTAGGACTGATATGATTTGAAGATTCTGTGTAGTAAAATATCTATCGGATTCAAAATTTTATCACGTAAATTTTTTATTTGATTTACTAAATTTTTAATTTGTTGTGTTGTTAAATCAAGTAATTTATTTTAAATGAGTTTTTTTTTTTTAAATCTGTCAGTTTGTTATTCATTGATCCAATAGATTGGCAGATTTCCATATTAGGTCTGATATGATTCATATACAGAAAGATTTTATATGGTAAAATCTTTGTCGGATTCAAATTTTAAGTTGATTGGTTGGATGCATTAAGGAAAAAAAGTCATAAATGATTATTTGCCACGTAAGTTTTTTATTTAATTCACTTACTAAATTTACATTTTGTTGTGTTGTAAAGCAAGTAATTTGTTTTAAATGAATTTTTGTAAAAATGTGCTGGTTTGACATTTCGTCAATCTAAGAGATAGATAGGTTTACGTATTAGGTCTTATATGATTTACATACTAAAAGAATCTGTGTGATAAAATCTTTATCAGATTCAAAATTTAAGTTGATTGGCCGGATATATTAAGAAAAAAGCCATAAATGATTATTTGCCAAGTAAACTATATTTATATTTTGTTGGATTGTAAAGCAAGTAATTTGTTTGAAATGAACTTTTGAAAAAATTTGTGAGTTTGACATTCATCGGTCCAAGAGATTGATAGGTTTCCGTATTTGGTCTACATGATTTGCATCAAGAAAGATTTTGTGATCAAATTATTGTCTGATTTAGAATTTAAAATGATTGGTTCGATGAACTAAGGGAGGATTTGCTCAACATAGTACAAGTACGCTATAGCATATTTGTACGGGGCTTTACACTAATAATTTTAATCTCGTCTTCCTACGTGGATGTGAGTATATCAATGTCGAATTACGTTACATTTGTGCTCAAATGAGTTGCACTATTGAATTTAATCTCTTCTTCCTAGTTTTTCACTCTATGAAGATAATTGCAAGTACAAAAGAGCTTTATGGAAAACGTAAAATGAACAACAGTGGAGGTAAAAGTGTTTCCGAGCTTCGCCTTTTTTTTTTCCCCCGAATAGTTGTAGCGCCTTCCTTAAATGTATAATTTTCTTATTTAGATTGATCAACTCTCATAATTACATATGTTTCTTTGACTACTGATCGATGATGGCCTTTCGCATGACAATCGCAATCCAACTTCTTAAATTCTTATCTCATCCCTTTACCGGAAAAGCAGGATTAATTCTAAATTTACCAATCATTCAGAATTAAGCTTTATCAAGAAATTGATCATCTAGTGACAAGAGTGTAATGTTCTTTATTGATAAACGAATCATCAACAAAAACTTATTTCATTGTAGTCTAGTTCGAAGTGCCTATGACACATTGGTGTTTTTTGTCTATAAACACCCCTTTCAATGTCTCAGAATAAGATAACTCCCTACTGCGAAATAATTAACACCACAATCTTGTTAACTGATTTTAATTACCGATAAAAAAAAAAATTACAATTATATGTTATATAGAAGACAGCATTATCTAGCAAAAGACATTTGCAAGTATTGGATTATTATAGAATGTGTTACTCATAACCGAAATGAATGATAAACAGAAATATATAATTTTACTCGTAAAAATCACATAAATTTTATTCGAATAATTTCAATACATATTGATTCCTGTTTAAAAACACTTATCTTAACAGATTAGTCATCTATACTTGTTTACTATATTGTAATTACAGATTGTGAGTGAACGATGAAAATTTTGAGAAAGTGTCGGTTTATGTTCAAAATGTTTATTTCTTAATATCAAGATTAAATAAAAAGTATTTTTGGTTCAAAAATCTGAGAAAAAAATATATAGGTTATACCTTTAGGCTGAGTTTGTAGTAGGGACCAGTGTATGGTCTCTACCGGTAAAACTATTTTTTAGACCGTTGAGATTTAATCGAACGGTTGAAACGTTGATGCTGTACGATGTTTATCATACACCTTACCTCACATAATCCTTTCCATCCAAAGTCTTCTTCATCGCCGGCGATCTTTCCGCCACCGGTGATGGATGCCCGCGACTCACCCCCGATGCCGGTGACCCGCCCCCGATGCCGGTGACCCACCTCCGGCCCCCCAGCCCTGGCCACCGGCGAATTTCTCTCTCTTCCCCTTTCTCTCTCTTCTCTTCTCTCTCTCTCTTCCCCTCTCTCTTCTCCTTTCTCTCCTTTCTCCTCTCTCCCCGGCGACCCACCTCCAGCCCCCCAGCCCCAGCCAACCGACCGCCGGACGCCGGTGAATTTCTCTCTCTTCCCCATTCTCTCTCTTCTCTTCTCTCTCACTTCCCTTCTCTC
Organism: Ficus hispida; assembly: GCA_025413025.1. Taxonomy (NCBI): domain Eukaryota; kingdom Viridiplantae; phylum Streptophyta; class Magnoliopsida; order Rosales; family Moraceae; genus Ficus; species Ficus hispida. Next base: position 19,919,043 of record CM046366.1, on the reverse strand, counting down.
TCTTCCCCTTTCCTTTCTCTCTCTTCTCCTCTATCCCACCGCCCCCCACCCCTGGCCCCCAGCCAGCCCCCAACCCCTCGGTGCGCCCCCCACCCCAGGCCCCCCTCCCCCGGCCTCCCCCTACCCCCCCGGTGCGCCCCCCCCCCACGACGACCCCCCTGGCCCCTCTTTCTCTTCCCCTTTCTCTCTCTTTTCCTTTCTTCTCTCTCTCTCTTCACGACGGCGACCGCGAGTCACGTCAGGTGGCCGAGGGTAGGTCGGCCCCATGAAGAGAGAGAAGAGGGAAGAGAGAGAGAAGAGAGGAAAAGAGAGAGAAAGAGGAAGAGAAAGAGGGGGCCGGGGGTCGTCGTGGAGGGGGGTGCAGGGGACCTAGGGGGTAGGGGGAGGCCAGGGGAGGGGGCCTGCGGTGGGGGCGCACTGGGGGCCAGGGGCTGGCTGGGGGCCGGGGGTGGGGGCGGCAGGAGAGAGGAGAAGAGAAAGAAAGGAAGAGAGAGAAAGGGAAAGAGAAAGAGGAGAGGAGAGAGAAAGGGGAAGAGAGAGAAATTCACCGGCCGGCGGGTACTGGGGGTCGGAGGTGGGTCGCTGGCGTCGAGGTGGGTCGCCGGGGAGAGAGGAGAAGAGAGAGAAAGGGGAAGAGAGAGAAAATGGAGTCGCTGGCGGCCGATGGTCGGCGTCCGGGGCTGGGGCCGGAGGTGGGCCGCCGGCGTCAGGGGTGAGTCGCCGGCATCCGTCGTCGACGGCAGGAAGATCGCCGGCGACGGAGAAGACTTTGGGTGAGAAGGATTATGTGAGGTAAGGTGTATGATAAGTATTATACACCATTAACGTTTCAACCGTTCGATTAAATCTCAACGGTAAAAAAAAAGGCTTTACCTACCACAGACTCACCCCTTTCTTTAAACTTAAATATCCTTTTATTTTGGTCATTTCACCACTTGAGTCAAGATTCATTGTCCTATATTTTCTGTCTCATTGATTACCCTCGAATATTATTATACTCATCTAAATTTAAAATTTATACACACAAAAAAAGCTAAATATTAAAAAATTTTAAACAAAATGATGAGTTATTAAAATAAAAATAGTAATTAAAACAGGAAAAATAATACAATAAATCAGGACTCTTCACCACTCATCGCAATTGCACCTCGCGAGTCACAGTTTACAAAATAGTCATAGTTGCTTTTTCCTTTGGCCCAATTGCCAACAATAATTTTAAAATCTACAAATATTACCAAACTGGCCCTAAATAGTTATTTCATTAATATAGTGTATCTTACAACTACGAGGGTTCAGTAATTTTTTCAAAAAAATATGATCCTAGGAAAATTACAGTAAATATATTTTTAAGCAATTAATAAAAATAAATAATAATTTTTTAAAATGTTTAAAGTAAATAATAAATTTACTAAATAAACAGAAAATTTATATAACTTGTCTTGTAAATATGATAAACAACATTTTCACAAGATGTAGATATACTAATTATCTGATAAATTTGTTATTTGTTGCTATTTCGCTGAATATTTTAACGTGTTATTTACTTAAATTATTTTTCAATAATTATTATTTACATTTTTTTTCCAATAAATAATGATAATAATTGCATAACACAACTCAAGCCCACAATGGGCGTCCACTTGGGTTTTACAATTATACACAGTCCAACAACTAGAAATCTTCTTGGAAATCCCTCGATTTTAACTTTAAAAAAAAAAATCCACTCAAAAACTTAATAGCAAAAATAAAAAGAGTAATATAATAATTGAAACTATTATTCATCAATTTTCTCAACCTCTCTCTCTTGAGAAAAAAATACAAAAGACTTTTATAATCATCTTTATCATTCACATTTCCTGATCACTTCAATTCTATACATCATTCTTCACTTCAATTCTATACGTCATTCTTTCTCTTCATCCCTCCGTTCCTCCAACGAAATGAAGTTAATTTGAGATATCAGTATGCCACAAAATAGAAGATTCAAATATTGTTTGCACCGATTTTTAGAGGGTGCAGATGTCTATGATGCAACTTGGGGGGATTTAAACTTACTAAAAATGGTAGATAAAATAGCAGGCAAACCTAAGAATAATTAAGTTAATTTATAGTTAATTGATTTTTTCCGTGTTTGATTGATTTTATTATGTTTGACCCTCTAAAGTCATTGAATTTGTTGGTACTGATTAATTTGTCCCAAAGATACAAATTCATGCATGTACTGTAAGAATTTGAAAAGGAAAACACAAATCACACTGTTAGTATATTTGGAGATACAAAAGATTACCAAAAAAAAAAAAAAAACCCACACACTCACACACACTATTATTGTTAATCACTTACATATAAAAGTGGACACTCATGTGATACATCATTGAATTGAAAGCAAAAAAGTAGTTATTTATTTATTTATTATTATTATTATTTTACACTACTACAAAAGGTAGATTACACGACGGAGATTACACGACGGTTCGTTTGGAACAGTCGTGTAAAGTGAGGTTTACACGATGGTTTCTTGAAACCATCGTGTAAAGTACGGACTTTACACGACGGTGTCGAGGAACCGTCGTGTAAAGTGGCCTTCGCACCTACTTTACACAACGGTTTCAAGGAACCGTCGTGTAAAGTGGTCTTCGCACAAACTTTACACGACGGTTTCAAAAAACAGTCGTGTAATGTATGGACTTTACACGACGGTTACTTGAAACCGTCGTGTAAAGTGGCCTTCACACCCATGTTACACGACGGTTCCTTGAAACTGTCGTGTAAAGTGATGTTCGCACTAACCTTACACGACGGTTTATTGATACCGTCGTGTAATGTGGTTTTCGCACACACTTTACACGACGGTTTCAAGGAACCGTCGTGTAAAGTCCGAACTTTACACGACGGTTTATTGAAACCGTCATTTAATGTGGTTTTCGCACACACTTTACACGACGGTTTCTTGAAACCGTCGTGTAAAGTCCGTACTTTACACGACGGTTTCAAGAAACCGTCGTGTAAAGTGGTTTTCGCGCACACCTTACACGACGGTTTCTTGAAACCCGTCATGTATTTTTAATTTTTATTTCCACCAACCTCATTTTATCTCACAGAACTGTCGCGCATCCGCGAAAAACATCACAGAAACCTGCGAATCCACGTCTCCTCCATTGCGAAACCACGTCTCCTCCACTGAAACTCGCGTATACTGAATATTTGTAAGTATAGTGATTATTACTTACTCTTCTTTTTAGTTATTTGATTTTTATTGACGATTAGTAGATGCCAAAAATGGTATATATTCTCATTTTTTTCTTCTTCTTTTAAGTATGATTATTTGTTGACTTGTTTCAATAGCTTCATATATATATATATATATGTTGTGTTTTTAAATGCAAAAACTTGATTATTGAATAAATTGTATGATATATTTAATATCGATTTAGGTTGGGTTCTTGGAAATGGATCGAAAATGGATGTTGGCTAATAGATTGACTAGAAAATATCGAGATGGTGTTGAAGAATTTTTGTCATTTGCGGAAACTCACATGAAGAATGATAAGATTCGATGTCCTTGTGTGGATTGTGGAAATCATAGATCTCATTCAGTTGATGAAGTTAGAAGACACTTGCTTGCCCGTGGGATTATTTGTTCGTACCAAACATGGTATTTACATAGTGAAATGTGTTTTAATCCATCATCGAAGAACACATCGAAAGAACCTATTGTTGAGGAAGATGTAGGAGATAATTTGTTTGATATAGTTAATGATTTGGAAGAACAGTTTGTGCATCGTCCAGAGTTATTTGAAGCAATGATGAATGATGTCGAGATGCCCTTGTATGACGGGTGTAGTAAATATACGAAATTGTCCGCATTGGTAAAATTATGGAACATGAAGGCATCAGGAGGGTGGACAAATTCTAGTTTCATGGCTCTTTTAGAATTTCTAAGAGAGGTTCTACCTGTTGATAATAAAATACCCGCTAGTATGTACGAAGCTAAGAAGACGTTGAGCACTTTGGGAATGGAATATAAAAAAATTCATGCATGTCCAAATGATTGCGCCCTTTACCGAAATGCGTACGAGGATTTGGATGAATGTCCGGTTTGTAAGGAGTCAAGATGGAAGAAGGGCAAGAATCCAACGAATTGCAGCAAAGGTGTTATGGTACATTCCTCCGGCACCGCGTCTGCGGTGTTTATTCCGTAATGCCGAGCATGCCAAGAATTAGACTTGGCACCATGATAAACGTGTTGAAGATGGCATGCTTAGACATCCAGCCGATGCACCACAATGGAAGACCTTTGATGCCGATCATCCTGAATTTAGTGCGGAACCACGGAATCTACGTCTTGGTTTGTCGGCGGACGGAATGAATCCACATGGTAATATGAGTAGTAAGCATAGTACTTGGCCCGTCATACTTGTCAACTACAATCTCCCACCGAAGTTGAGCATGAAGCGGAAGTTCTTGATGTTGACATTATTGATATCTGGTTCTCAACAACCAGGGAATGACATTGATGTGTACTTAGCACCACTAATCGATGATCTAAAGAGCTTATGGGAAAAGGGGATCGAAGTTAGAGATGCGTACCGTCAAGAAACATTCACACTCCGTGCAATGTTGATGTGGACAATTAATGACTTTCCTGCTTATGGAAATCTATCTGGTTATTCAGTCAAGAGTTCTATCGGCTGTCCCGTTTGTATGAAAGAAACATCTTCCATCCGATTGAAGAATGGTAAGAAAACCGTTTACCTTGGTCATAGGAGATTCTTACCACAAAATCATCGATACCGCAAATAGAAAAAGGCTTTCGATGGTAATACGGAAGAAAGAACCCCTCCCCGGGATTTGACGGGCGAAGACGTTTATGAGATGGTTAAGGATTTGAAAGTGGTGCTCGGGAAAAGAAAACGGCGTAACAATGATCCCGTGGTTGATGGACCTTGGAAAAAGCGGTCAATCTTCTACGAACTTCCATATTAGAGGACACTTTTTGTTCATCATTGCTTGGATGTCATGCATATTGCGAAAAACGTTTGTGAATCAATTGTGGGTACGTTGCTAGATATTCCTAATAAGAGCAAAGACGGTGAAAAAGCACGGTTGGATCTTAAGGAATTGAAGATTAGACTTAACTTGATCCCTATGAAAAAAGGGAATGCAACTTACTTACCTCCGGCGAAGTACACCTTATCAAGACAGGAAAAAGAAAGCTTTGTGAGTGACTTGCTTCTGTTAAAGTGCCCAACGGGTATTCTTCCAACATCAAAAGGCTGGTGTTTATGAAGGATCTGAGGCTGATTGGAATGAAAACACATGATTGTCATATCTTAATGCAACAGTTATTACCGCTGGCCTTGCGAGGAGTTTTAACGAAGGATGTGAGATTCGCAATTACCAAATTATGCTCTTTTTTCAACTCGATATGGTCCAAGGTAATTGATCCATTGACACTAGATTCGCTACAATCAGAGTTGGTTAAGACGTTGTGCTTGCTTGAGAAGTACTTTTCACCCTCATTTTTTGACATAATGATTCATCTAACGGTACACTTAGTCCGAGAAGTGAAGCTATATGGACCGGTTTACTTGAGATAGATGTATCCTTTTGATAGATACATGAAGGTTTTGAAGGGTTATGTCAAGAACCGAAATAGGCCAGAAGGATGTATAGTAGAAAGCTACATTGTAGAGGAATCGGTCGAATTCTGCTCCGAGTATTTGTCCACCGCATAAGCGATTGGGTTGCCAAAGACTACAGCCATTTACTGGAAAGGACTATCCGTCGGTATTCCATCGCCGGTAAATCGAGGTGAATGGGAGAAAGCTTGTCTCTATACCTTACATAATAGGGTTGAAGTTGAGCCTTTTATTGAGGTTCACCTACAGGAATTAAGAGATAGAAATCCAAGAATAGGAAGAAATGAAAAGTTACTACAAGATGAACACAATCGGACGTTTCGTCAGTGGCTACGAAGACATGTCTTACAGAATGACGGCTTTTCGCAAGAGTTGATGAACCTCGCTAGAAGACCGTCGACCGTTGTTACACGTTATACATCATACTTCGTCAATGGTTATACATTCTATACTCGCGAAAGAGATGAGAAGCATCCTGTTCAAAATAGTGGTGTTAGTATCCGAGCCAAGTCCATGCATATTTCATCTGCAAAGGATAAGAATCCAGTTTATGGAACTATGAACTACTTCGGTTTCATTGAAGATATTTGGGAACTCGATTATTGTGGGTTACATGTAGCACTATTTAAGTGCAAATGGGCCGACAATAATTATGTAAGGATTGACAGTGATGGCATCACAGTAGTGGACTTTAGACGATTGGGATACAAAAATGATCCATTCATTATGGCATCACAAGCAATCCAAGTATTTTATACAACGGATCCCAGCAATTTAGAGTTGTTCCTAGTAGTACCGATGCAGTAAAAAATGCTCCATGGTCAAGAAGATGAGAAAGATTGCTCCGACATTCCTCCTTTCACACAGGGATTACCACCGGTTGAGGAGATTGACGTGCTCGATGATGATGTTTCCCACTTGGTTCGACCTGATATTGAATGGACCCGTGTTGAGCAAGCAAAGAGAAAAAAGAAAAAAACTTGAACATTATGCCATTTATTTTGTACAACACATTACTTTATTTATATTATAATTCAAGATATATTATATATTTATTTTGTTATGTTCATTGCTTTATATATATATACCGTGACTATTAATTTCGATCCAAGCCACAACAGTAGTACATATGAGAAAAATTTGTAAATAAAACAGGGTTATTAGATTGTGAAGTTTCAGATTTTGGGTGTATGAAAGGTATGGAGAATTTGAAAATATTGGTGAAGTGGGGGTTGAATTTTTGGGTTGGGAGACATGAAAGTTTGGTGAAGAACTAAAGAAAATGAGGTTTTTTAAGGGCTCTTCGCTAAGGAAGTCGCCTAGCGCCACGGGCGCCCAGGCGATCCCACCGAGTGGGCGTCGTGTAATGTGGGAGGCGCCTAGCGCCCCCTCGGGCGCGCCTGGTGCCCCCTCAATGGGGGGCGCCTGGCGCCCACTCGGTGGGATCGCCTGGGCGCCCGTGGGGGGTGCCTAGCGCCTGTGGGTTTTTAAAAAAAAATCAGGTTGTTAAAGTGTTTTTTTATGGACGAATTTCCAACTAAATAAGTTTCTGCACCTTTGCGCTTGGGTGAAAAGTTAATGTATTGTGTGATTCTTAATTAAATTTAAATTGATTCGATTATATTGGTATGACATAATTGTTATTGATTTTCACTTTTTTGCCAATAACTATAGGTAAACGAATACAATGGAATATTCCAAAAAGGGACGAGCACGAAGGATGAACCCGTCGGATCCCAATGTTGATGGCAAGCGAAAGGCAACTATACGACACTAATGCTATGTTGAGTAAGAGGGATGAAAAATAGATAGGAAGGAAGTGTATAGAAATCAAAAGGAATGATATTATTTGGTTGAAATGAAGTGATAATCTTTAGTTAAAATCCTCCAACATCGGAAATAAAATATACATCTTTTTATTTTTTATTTTTATTCTTTCATCACGCTTGTATAATTACTAGTAAGTGTTCTTCTTACTTTAAAATATATCTATCCCATCTCTTCTAAAAAATAATAGGAGGTTACATCGTTCCTACGTAGATGACAATTTTTTTTTTTGTTTTTGGGTGGGGAAGGTGTCACGTCTCAAAAGGAACAGTGTAACTATGTCAAAATTTTAATGAACAAATCTTGCTACCTGATGACCTTAAAGGTAAAATACCAAAACCTACCTTAAAAAAAAAAAAAGACATCCTTCCCCAATTGTTGGAGAGCCTTTCTCAGAATAATGGCCAATGCCAAGCTCTTCAAAAGTTAAAAAAAAAAAAACAAAACAAAAAAACAAAAAAACAAAAAAACAAAAAAACATGGCTAAATAATTCAAATAAAGTTCCAAAATATATTTAGTTTCAAAACATACAGATTCCACATAAGTTCAAGGTTTTCCTTCCCATTCTAACCCACAAAATTTGGTCTAACATGGTCAAGCAATTTCTACTCAACCAGTCTTGCCTTCCACTTCACGAAAACGGGTAGGCGCTTGACATGGGCATTGGATAGGAATAAGAATTCACACAACTGTCAGCAGCAGCAACAGAACGAGTGCTGCAGCCAAGCCCGGTAGCTTTCGGAGACTGCCAAGTCTCCTTTCTGCACCCCCATAATACGGTTTGATCATTATGTTAAATCTGCAACTCCCAACTGATGGGTCTGTCTTGGTGATCATCGAAATGTTTGTAAACTTGCAAGCAGAGTCAAGCTGATTATTTTTCTGGTAGTAGCTGTTGAACGCATATGAAATGTTCCCTTGCGACTCTAGGTTTCCACAGCTCGTTCCGTAGCCTAGGCTAGTGCAATCACCCAGCCCACAAGCGTAACTCACACTTGGTGCCACATCTGGATTATCAAGTTTTGTCGATGGCCTCAGCACACACCACTTCTTTTCCAAGTACTCCACACCCTGCGCTGGAATCAATGATCCTGCATTTGAGGTACCGAGGTTAAGCTGGTATTTTGGCTGCCCATTGTAGTAGCATATTCCCCAATGGCGTTCAAAATTCCCCGGATCAATGCTCTTAGAGTCTTCGTCTATCAAGCTAAACAAGTAAGCATCAATAGGCCCTGCTCTCATTGGGGTCCCTTTTCCACCGGATATGTGGGACATGAAGCCTTGGTTGAAGCGCTGCGCGTAAACTAGATTTGCATTCCGATCGCCGTCAGTAGGCCACCCAATCTCTCCGACTATGATCGGTAAGTTCCCGAAACCATTCTTTTGCAGGGCCCACACAAGAGTGTCATAGTTTGCATCAAACATGTTGTAATAGCTAACTTTGCCATCGACAATGGGATTTGCATTGCCATCAAAGAACGCATACTCAACCGGGAAGTTAGGGTCAGTGTAGAGACTTATAAAGGGGTAAATATTCACAGTGAATGGGGCGCCGTTGTCGCTCAAGAACTTGACAATGGCAACCATTAGATCATGGATGTCAGCTCGGAAGTCACCTCCAGACGGGAGCGAACTTGCACTCTCGTAGACATCGGCGTTTAATGGGATGGTCACCTTTACTTGGTTGCTGAGTCCAGCTTTTATCAGAGCAGATTGGACGTTCTGCAGAGCAGGGTAGGTTGTTCGAAGGAAGCTTCCGTTGTATGTTTCCAAGAAGGGTTCATTGCCGACGGCAACATACCTGCAGAATCACTAGAAAGGGTGGGTGTGAATATGAAAATGTAACTTTATATGCCCATGTAATGCAATCATATTGCATAAGTGAAACCCTACTATTCAATGGTCACTCTTAGTGCATACCAAAATAAGTAGATGAAAATAATAAACACGGGCCAGTTTGGTATTGATTTGGTAGGTCCCGAAGAGTGTGTGAAAATGTCAAGTACATTATCATGCAATGCAAGCATTACACAATTCAAAGTTCCTCCTCTATCTCAATCCTTTTTTCTTCTAACGGTATGGGACCTATGGCTCCCACTACACTCCCAGATTTTGAATTTGAGAGCTCCGACCCATATCCCTCCCCTCCCACCCGCTGAGCTAGCCCCAACGGTATACATGATTACCATGCCACGAGCTAATTTGGTATTGCTTTTGCAGGCTCCAGAGATCTTATAAAACCGTATGTAATGCGCTTCCTAGTAAGATTTGAAAGAATGAAGCTATGCAGGGTATGCCATAGAATGAAGTTCCTGCAACTTAATCTAGGGGACATGGATCCGAGATTCAGAGCAACGGAATTTTTTAAAGTCTTCAACCCAAAACAGAAAACCCTTGAAGGATTTGCATTATCATAGTATAGGACAATATCATAACAGAAGATGAACACATAAGCACCATATGAAATACAAAACTTCCAATCTTTACTTCAACTAACCAACAATAACTTCAAAATACATATCTGGACTGAGAACTAAACATGATAAAAATTTTCTTGAATGGTTACTGTAAAATAAGTAGATCTAACACATGGAAGTACAAAAATAGTTCCAAAAATCAGGAAAAAAAGAAAAAAAAGGAAAGTGACCTGATGTTGACATTATTGGTGGAGATATGAGTGGAGACATTTTTGGAAACCCATTTCTCAGCAGCCTTGACACTGGAGGCAAGAGAGGCAAGCATGTCGTTTGGGATGCCAACCATGACTTCAATCCCAGATCTACCAAGAGCCCTGAGAGTGTCGTAATCTGCATCGAAAAGCTTCACTTTCTGAAATCCATTCTGTCTCAGCATCTTCACCACTATGTCTGGAGGCAGTGAGTGACTTGCTTGTGTCCCCCAATTTGCTCCTATTCCTCTCACTCTCCCAACCATTAATGCTGGCATTATCACCCCTACTAATATTAATATTAATCCTATTTTTAAACCCAGCCTTCCCATCATTAATTATCTCAAACTCAACCTGCTAAACTAGTCTGAACGAACTTAAGCACAAACAGAATTTTTTTTTTTTTTAGATTTTTTTTATAGAAAAAGAATCCTAACCATGATTAAGGAGAACCTTCATGGAGTGAGAAACCGCGAAAAAGTAGCTTAATGGATTAGCTAAAACAGCACTTGGAGAATCTGTTCTCTACCGCTCAGAGAAGATGAGCCAAAGAAAACCCCATCATCCACAGAACTAGAAGAAAGAATATTTTGAGGTAAGCAAAAAAAAAAAAAAGTTAAAAAAGAGAATAAACAAGAGAGAGGGAGGAGAGAGAAGAGAAAAGTAAATAATAATAATAAAGGAAGCGTGTTGAGTTGGGGGAGGTAGACTTAGAAGAGAAAGAATGAAATATTGGGAAAGAGAGAGAAGCATATGGAGGAGAAAGAGTGGGGTTAAGGGTTTGTTTTTTTGTTATGGAAGGACATAAATAGAGGTAACAGAGGAGGTGGCAAGTATTCAGAGAGAGAGAGAGAGAGAGAGAGGTTTAACAAGTTAAGGGTGGAGTTTTACGTCTTAACTCAAATCTAAATTTTTTAACTTAAATTTTATTTTTTATTAAAATTTTTTTTATTTTTTATTAAAAAATTAATAAAAATTATTATTAAAATTTAAAAAACTTAACTTAAATTCAAACATCAAACACCTCCCTCCGCCGTTAGAATTGTTTGTCTGTCCTCAGATGAGCTGTGCTTTTGCTTCTACAGTGGAGTGAGGAGTGAGGTTTAGCGCTCTCTCTCTCTCTCTCTCCAGCGCAACAATCCATCCATTCATCCATCCAATCCCACCCAAAAAAGGCAAAGAAACCACCCGCACTCTAAAATCCAAAAAAAAAAAAACAACACATCATACAGTATCCACTACCAAACATCATCCGACAGCTATAATTTTTTTTAAAAAACTTATAATAATTAATTGATAATCTTATAATGCAGTGATTTCTTGTTTCCAACGTTGTTACATGATATAAGTTAAAAAATTTTATATCAGAATTGCCTTACTAGTAAAAACACATACCAAAAAAAGTTAAAAATGCCACATAGAGAGGGCCTGTTTTTATCTATAATAGAGTTTGTTTAGTAAAACTTTTGTTTTTATTTTTAGTTAATAGAAGAAGAGAAGCAAAATATATAATTTTTCAATAAGTGTTCAAATAAGTATACAAATAGATATTAAAAATGTTAAATAAAGTTTATGTTGTCTAATTTCAATTTTGTTATAAATTTTAAAACTAGAAGTCATATATTTTGACTTTTGACTTTGACATAAAGTATTTTTAGAAATTAAAAACTCTTCTGATAGATCTTCAAATACTTTCATAAATTACTTTTAGACATATGAAGTTAAAATCAACTTCTAAAAAGTTTTGTCAAACAGACCATAAACAAGAATTCTATAATAGTTAATTCAAAAAATAATCTATTGATAAAATGTCATTTGAAAATGTTAAATCATATTAAAATCATATTTTTTATGTGGACATGATTTTTATTATATTTTAATATTTAGAAAACAAATATTACTAATAGAGAGTACTAATGTAGGAAGATAGAGTCGGGTTGGGGTCTACAATAATTTAAATTAATTAAAAAAAAGAATAAAACAAAAATAAAAAATAAAACAAAGATTTTTAATATAGATACATTTATATCGAAGGTCTAAAAACAAATAGAATAATTTATTAGAAATGAGTATTATAAATGGATTTTCCTATAAGTGAAATTTTTTAATATATAAAATTGAGTCAGTTGTCTAAAATACTGTTTTACTTATTTTTTTGTTATTTCAAAAAATATTCCAAACATCTGTGTGTTTTAGTTTAAATTATATTTCACCTCTTTTATTACATAACGATTTGAAAACAATTCATGTATTTTAATATTAGCCACAAAATGCCCTGTAGTACTTAAAATTTGGGCAAGCTAGTCTTGGTACTTTCAAAAATTTTATTGCTTAGTAGGTTTTTCATGACTAATCATTTTACAGTTCACATAAAGTGTTTTAGACATTTTATATAAGGCGAGATAAAAATGATATTTAGACCGAACTGAATGAGGTTTGTTTTTTTTTTTTTTTTTTAAAGTATCTTCTCTTTATTTAATTACTCTACCTTAGGTTATAAAAGAAAAACCTCCACAAAATTTGGACAAGTTAGTTTATTTTTAATAATATTTTTTTCATAATAAATAATAATCCAACATAGTTTAATGAAAATTTAGAATATGTTACTTTCTATAGTTTGAAGCGTCTTTTTTAACTATTGGAAGTGTTGCTCTCAAAACTGCTCTCATTCAAAGGTCGGATCATTAAAAATAAATCCAACACATAGTTTTTATGGTTGTGAAAAAGAATAATTTATATAGTGGAAATTTCCTAGAACCATATTATGCTATTATATTTCGTTTAAAAGCTCTCTATAATAGAATTGTCCTTTCCATAGTATACATGATTAAATTTAATTCCATCAAAACCAAGTTAAAATAAAAAAAAAATGTAAAATTGATAGAACTTAATACAAACATAAATTTATGTGAGCTATATTTTTATGTATATCAAAAAACTAATAACCACTTTGGTGAGTCTCATATCAATTGGCATATAAACTTTGAATGACATATAAAATATATATGAGTTTTTTTTTAATTAATAATTATCTAAAAATTATAATTTAATGAGGTTCACTTATGAATATATTATATTCTTTTTCCTAAAAATCCTTATAGGCCAATCTGTCAATATATGTTTATTTGTATGAAAAAAAAAAATACGCGCGCACACAAATCTGAAGAAAGAGACGAGGCACGGCCATAGTTATAAAAGAAAAGAAAAAAAGGAGACACTGGTAAAGTGGCCCAATTAACCTTTTTGTATCTTTTATTTTTGGAGTTATGCTGCAATTTCCAAGTGAGGATGAGTGAATTCACCAAAAAGAAAAAAAGTGAGGACGAGTGTGTGTGATTTCCTATTAAAAAAAAAAAAAAAAAGTGAGAATGAGTGTATGTTCACCCGAAAAAAAAAAAAAAAAAAAAAAAAAAGACGTGGGGTTGAATGCATGTATGTGTGTATGTTGTTATTATTCGTCACTTGGTGCACCAACGTGGTCAGTGGTCAGTACTAAGAGGGTCCCACATCCCCTCTTTTGATGCTGAGCGGCTGACACTTCTGCAACTTCCTGGCACGTGGACACTCAGCTTTCTTGCTAGTTTTCCTTATTATTATTATTTTTTTTTTTGGAAAAATCTACTGATCATTTTCAAAAGTAAAAATTTTCTTATTTTAAATAAAATTTTTCATTTTAAAAATAAGAAATTATTTAAATGTGTAAAAAATTTTCATATGAAATGAGAAAAAAATAATATTAAAAATAATGTATTATAAGAAAATTTTAAAAAGAATTTTTTTAAAGAATAATATATAAATTAAGTTTGAAAATAAGATAATTTTTTTAAAATAAAATAATGATAAAAAATGAGAAAAATAAATATTTTTAATTTTTTTAAAAAATTTTCAGAAATTAAATATGTCATCTAAATATAAGGTTAATTAGCACATTCATACATTCACATGAGCTGTGTGTGTCTAGACGTTCCGGTTTGAAAACTCCATTTCTAAACCTGATTTTTCACCCCCTTTAATTTTGCTCTTCACTTTTTAAGCTAGTAGAAGGTTCATTTGGGGAGTCCAGATTTAATAGATTAAGTTTTTTTTTTTTTGTTTATAATTTAATAATAAGTGATGAAGGTTCATTGTAATACAATGCTCCAATTTATACAGTAATTTTTCTTAAGTCTAAAAATAATTTACATTTACTTCTTTTCAAAAAAAAAAAAATGATCTTAATTGAAAAAATACATAAAGTTTTCTAACTAACCATCTTACACGAAGACTCTCAAATAAAAACTTTCAATATACTATGAAATACCCTCTTACTTGTTTCTGTAATAAATTTTATTTTTTTATAATTTATTTTGACATATCTGAAAAATTAAGATTGTAGCTTAATTTTTATTTAAAATAATGCATTGATTCCGTGTGGGAGATTTGCTTATCTTGCATAGAAACCATGAATGCAATCAAATTTGCATTCAATGATTTTTTGTTCTCGTTATCTTTGTTTCTTTATCCCTTTTATTTTTTTTTATCCTTCATGCTAGAACTAATTTCGTGTGTGTGTGTGTGTGTGTGTTTTTGTTAATGAATAGTTTCACTTGTTTATTTGCGCATTGAAATAATGTTGTTTTTAGTGTAAAAGACCCAATAAAAAAAAAAAAAAAAACCAAAGCCCTTGAGAAAGCTGGTTCCAAGAAAAAGTTAAATATTACGATTAACTTTTTTCTAACCATATAATTGCGATTAACGATTTTTTTAGGGGAATTCTATGTAAGGTTTTTTTTACCCTATTAATGAGGTAAAAATATTTTTTCATTAGACTGATTTTCATGGTCCGAATCAAAAGGACGCACCAAATAATTATGAGACTTACCACACTTACTTAATCATTCTTTTTAATTTTAATAGTTTATAAAAAGTGTTTCAAAAACATTAAAAAAAAGAAAAAAGAAAAATAACCCACCACCTTGCCTTCCCAAATTCGCCGACGTAGTTGCGATGAAGGTCGTAACGGAGGCGAGCGGAGATCAGGCTCTCGATTTTCTGTTTCGGTGCTCCATCGCCACCATGCCCTCCCGTGCTCCTCGCCGGAGAAGAAGGTCCTCCCTTCGCGAGCGGCGCGACGGAGGATCGCCCCTCGGAAACTCTACAGATCCGGCGTCGACCACTTCCAGATCTGCCGCAGAGATCAGTCGCCCATGGTAGTCCCCCCTCGCCTTCTCCCACGCCGTCGTTCGACGACGCGAGCTCCTCGCGACTATCGGCGAAGCCAACGCGACCGCATCGTCGTGGGTAGTCGGCTCTTTGGTCGGTGTTCGCGGTCCGCTGGCTCCATCGAGAGATCCGTCACCGCGAGCCACGATTTGAAAATCCTTCGACGGCTTCGCCAGCTCCGGCGACGGCTTCTGTTTTCAATTTTTATTCTTTTTCTTAAGGGTAATAACTGCATTTAATCATGTGTGGGAGGAGTTACTTTATTTTGGTGCTCCTCCATTGTTTCTTATCATCCGATTTTAATCCATCCCAATTCCTTCCAAGGAAAATTTCGGACCAATTACTGATCATCGTCTTGATAAGCTATTGCCTCGTAGGGGAAAAGTACGTCCCCACGTAGAATTGCCTTTTTTTTTTTTTAACTTGTCCCTATGTCTTGAATTTAAAAAGTATTATAGAATTTTTTAAATTGCTGACAATTATTACAGTTTAAATAGAGACACATTTGTGCATGTTACATGAAATTATTTGAAAGACAGACTCTAGAATTTTGAATAATTTTTAATTTTTATTTTAAAATACTCTCCTGTCTTAAAATCAGATGGGTCTAATAAAACGATTTGTAACAATTAATTGATTTTTTTATAAAATTTTGTGCAGGTTTTTGAACACTTCATACGTGCATGGCCATTAGAATCCAGACTCTATTCAAGACTTTATTGTGTTATACAAAAATTATCCTTGAAATAGCTAAAATTCAAGATATAAAAGTGTCAATTATTCTTAATTAAGTGAAGAAATAAAGTACGATGATGGAAAATCAAACCATATTATTGATGTGGTTGGTGATAGTAACTATGCAAGTAAGATAAGGATGTTCAAGCTTATAAGTGTTCATAGATTTTATTATAATTAGTAATTATCTGAAAATTATAATATAATAAAATTTATTTTTATATCCATTTAATTTCTTTTTTTAAAGGTCATTAATAATTAAACTATCAATAAATTTTATATATTATATTATAATTTTATAAGATCTAATTTTATGTCCATCTAATTTTTCTTTCTGAAGTTTATTTACGATCGAACTATTGATAAATTTTACATGATATATTTTACTTGTGTATAAAAAAAAAAAAGATAAGGATGTGGTGTCCGCCCAGGTAATAACAAGAGCATCTTTCATTAATAATCATTAAAAAAAAAAAAAAAAAGAGCATCTTCTTTCTCGCTTTAACCAGAACATGCCAGTGGCATTTTTGTAAATATCCACGAGGGACGAAAAAGATGATGGGGGTGTGAGAGGATGGCAGTGAAGGCACGAAAATAAATACTTTTTTTTTTTTTAATTTTTGCGTTAACAAGTGGGTTTGAGTTTGATCATTACGAGGACATATTGCACTTTTCCCTCGTATTTTAACTTCTTCACAATATCAACTATTTGTTAACTTTTTATTTATTTTTTTAACCAAAATTTTTTTTTTTTACAGTACAGACAGGTGATTTTCTCCAAAACTAGCCGAGAAAGAGTCTGCTTTGTCTACATATGTATATTTGAATCTTATCAAAAAAGACATTTTGTGGTTGTCTTACACCACAATTGTGGTAAAAAAAATAAAAATAAAAATAATAGGAAGGTTTTGCTTTTTATGAAGAATAATTAAGTCTAAGGTGTGAAATTGGAAAGACACTATAATTAGAGGGAGTAAAGTGAAATTTGACCTAAAAAGTAACAATAATAAATATTTAATAAGAGATTGGAGAGAGAGAGAGGCGATACTTTTGGTTGAAGTGGGGGTGTGAAGAGAAATGGCTTGCGTAGGTGTGTTCGGTGTTGGAGGTCTAGTAAGTGGAACCACAATATCGAGGAGTTATTGCCCAGCTTCTTCTTTTGGGGCTTCGACTTCAACAATTTCAAGTAAACAGAAAATAAAGCTGGTGATCATTAGGGCAGAGTCCATGGCTACAGAGAAACTTGGAATCAAGATTGAGAAAAACCCTCCTGTGTCCAAGCTCTCCCAACTCGGTGTCCGAAACTGGCCCAAGTCGGTCGCAAAAAAAACCCCCTTATTTTTTGTTTAAATATTTTTCTTTTTTGTGCTAGTGGTAATTAGTTTTTTTTTTTTTTGGGGGGTTTGAATGGTGGTAATTAGTTATAATTATTGTACTAATGCTTTATTTATCAAATATATATATATTTTTTTTTTTCTGACATTTAATTTGGAAATGGCAGATGGGGTTGTCCTCCAAGCAAATTTCCATGGACGTATGATGCGAAAGAGACGTGTTATCTGCTGGAAGGAAAAGTGAAGGTGACACCAGCAGGGTCGACAGAGTCTGTAGAGATTGGTGCTGGGGACTTGGTTGAATTTCCCAAAGGAATGAGCTGCACCTGGGATGTCTCTGTTGCTGTCGACAAGCATTACAACTTTAGCTAGCTACTTCATATCATATGTGTTTCTGCTCTATTACAAACAACTACTCTTTCTTATATGGTCTTTAACTATAGATTCTGTGCCGTGTCTGCTTAAAAATATGTGACATCTTCTATGTGTTGTGCTTATTGCCTTACCTGCGTCCTGTTTATCTTTGATTTTTCAGTTTTATCTGGGTTTTTATGATATTTAGGGAGAGAGAATAAGGAGGGAGTGATAGATCATCTTGGCAAAAGATATTCCAAAGATATTGGGGATGAAGGGAGATCCTTTCTTTGATGTTGTTTGATACGAAATCCCTCCAATAATCTCTTCCGTTTAGAAGATATCAAAATTAGGGTGTTTTCGAGCATTAAGTGTCCCTTTTCTAATCTCTGCCTTCATTTTCTCTCCCTCTTATAACACAACCATTATAAGAAACCATGAACGTCAAAATCCTCTCATTAATCCCTTCACTCCTTTTCTTCCTTGCACATTTCTCTCCTCCTACCAAACAACTTTTAGGGATAAGGGTTAGTTTCCCATTATCATCAATTCAAGTTAGTGTTGTCCTTATATTGTTTTGAGTTAGTTTCCTAGTTTGATTTTTTTTTCTTTTTTTTGAAAAGTTTGCCGGTCATTACTAACATGGTTGGCTCGGAAACTCAATCTACTTGTAGTGTTCCTTTGTTAGGATTGGAGTTTAGAGAACGGATTCTTTCTGGAGTGGATTCTAGGCTACTTGATAGATTTTTGGATCTACTGATCTATTGGAGACTTCATTGATCTTTTACACTCAGCTTAATAATGCTAAAGCTGCAGTTTGTGAATCGGATTACGCATTCCGATCTTAATGTTGGAAAAAATGGTTTTTAACCATTTTGAGGTCCAAATTTGAGTGGGACCCACTTAATAGAATTAACGGGTCTTGGTGGATTTGCGTTCTCTGTCGCAAGGAGATCGAAATCATATACTCATACGCTCAAAATGGTATTCGGGTGAATGAGAAATTGATTCTCAAAGTATGCCAATGGAATAAGAAGTTGGTTGGAAATTAGCTTATAAATGTGGAAGTCCCACATTGCTTAAGCATGAAAAGAAGATGGACTTTATAAGGATTTGCACTTTTGGACTTGGGTAAGATTGTGTACCCAAGATGCTCTCTCACGCGCAGGGGGGGGTGCAAATCACAGCCCGGTGGGTTAGGGGCCCAATGTGTGCGCTCGCACGACGTGGGCGACGCGAATGCCGATCCGTCAAGCTTGGCCTTGCGCGGGCTTTGTTTTGGATTTTTTTTTCCAACACATGATTTCCGAGAGTCAATCAATCCGGAAATTGTTCATCTTCCAACGTTCATATTCCATGAGTTAAGGGCAGCAATAAAAACCGAATTTACACCCTAATAAATTCGGGTTTTTGAAACACCCAAGGGCTTGAGCCTATAAAAGGAGGCCCCCTCATGCATAGAAGACACACCTTGAAACACAATCCGAGAGCAGCACTAGAGCACTTAGTCTTTCTGTTCTTTTCTTGTTTTCTTCTTCTTCTCTGTCGTAGTCGGTTTCGAGTTTTGGTGATAGGGGAAAGACTTCGTTTCAAGTTCGCCGGAAGCGGTTTCGTCGATCGTGCTAGACTGCCGTTTGTTCGTCGTTGTATCCTGGGAGATAGACGTCCATTCGTACCTCAAGCACTTCCGGAGGGTCGAATCTATTTTAAGGAAAGCGTGATTCACGTGCCTCGACGTTTTACTTTCGTTTGCCTTCCACCTTTCGGGTTAAGGTTGTATTTCATTGTAATTGTTTTATATTATAATCCATTTCAATTTATTTGTTTGTCGTTTATGCTTCCTCTCTATATTGTTTCTAACAATCTTAAAATAGAATCGTATCATAGACGACGAACAGGTTTTCGGACTCGGAAGGATTTGTTTTTTTTTTTTGGTGTTACGGTTGTTCAAATTCCGAAACAAGGAATTGTTAATATTTGTTTTGTTTCTGCAGTTTATGAAAAGGAATTACTAACGTTTTCATTGCTGCAGGAGGCATTCCCTTATATATTCGTTTAATCCAATTATTAGGAAAACCAAAGAATTGCTAACGTTTCCTATATTTTTGTTTTCCAGTATCTGTATGTATATATATATATATATATATATATATATGTTGATCAGTTCAATCGGTTGGAAATTGTAATATCACTAATTTTTTGTTTTGCGATTTGCATTCATTTGCATGCATTTATATCATAATTTTTTGTTTTTGCGATTTGCATTTATTTGCATGCATTTATATCACAATTTTGTTTTTGCGATTTGCATTTATGTTGCATGCATTCATGTTTTAATTTTAAATTAAAACGTCGGTTGCCGGTTATTTAGTTGTAAATATGTACATATATTATTAATGTTATTATAAACGTTTTTTTTAAACGTTAGTCTATATATATTACATATATATTTTCAATACTAATTAGTTATAAGGATTTATAACTTTTATTAATTGCTTGGTATTATAATATTTATTTGATAAATCAGTAGTTATTTGGTACTAATATTTGCCGTGTTTTTCAGAAATGGCTGAAAACATGAACATTGTGCCAACTGAGAATTCTTCTATGGCACCGGAGCCATCACCTCGGGTAGCCTCGTCTTCAACTCAACCTTTGGCTGTCTCGGTTCCTGTTAACCACAATGAGAAACCGGAGAAATTCACCGGTTTGAATTTTAAGACTTGGCAACAAAAGATGTTGTTTTATCTGACCACTCTGAATCTTGCGAGATTCTTGAAAGAGGATCCTCCTAATGTTAGAGAGGATGAGGTAGATGCTCAAGTGCAGCTTGCTTTCGATGCTTGGAAGCATTCTGATTTCCTTTGTCGGAATTATATTCTGAATGGCATGACTGATTCACTCTATAGTGTGTATAGCGTGAAGGGATCGGCCAAGGAACTGTGGGAGTCCTTGGATCACAAGTACAAGTCAGAAGATGCCGGTGCTAAGAAGTTCTTGGTGGGACAGTTCATGAACTTTAAGATGGTGGATTCCAAGACCGTCATCAGTCAAGTTCAAGAGCTGCAATTAATCATTCACGGAATTCATGCTGAAGGAATGGTTATTAGTGAGTCTTTTCAGGTAGCAGCGATTATAGAGAAGCTACCCCCTGCGTGGAAAGATTTCAAGAACTATTTGAAGCACAAGAGAAAGGAAATGAGTGTGGAAGACCTCATTGTGAGACTTCGCATTGAAGAAGATAACAAGGGCTCGGAGAAGAAGCTCACCAACAATGCTGTTGCCAATTCCGCCAAGGCTAATATGGTGGAGCATGGTCAAAGCTCGAAGAACAAAAAGTTCAACAAGACAGGGTCTAAACTGGGACCTAAAGGTGGAGTTTTAAAGAAACAGAAATTCCAAGGAAAGTGTTTCAATTGTGACAAAATGGGTCACAAGTCGGCTGATTGTAGACTGCCGAAAAGAAACAAGAAAAAAGAGGCCAATGTGGTGGATGCTATCACCCAAGAGGTGTCTGACATCAGTCTTTCGGCTGTGGTTTCTGAAGTCAACATGGTGGATTCTAATCCAAAGGAATGGTGGTTAGATACGGGGGCCACTCGTCATGTTTGTTCAGATAGAGCTGCATTTGCTAATCTAGTTCCTTTGGAAACTGGGGAGAAGCTGTATATGGGCAATTCTGCAACTTCTGAGATCAAGGGTCAAGGAACTGTATTCCTGAAGATGACATCCGGGAAGGAAGTCAAGCTGCACAATGTGTTGTATGTGCCTGAAATCCGGAAGAATCTGATTTCCGGAACAATGATGAGTATGCATGGCTTCAAGATGGTTTTTGAGGCCCAGAAAATTGTTTTGTCCAAATATGGAATGTATGTGGGTAGGGGTTATGTGAAAGATGGAATGTGGAAAATGAATGTAATGGCTGTTAAGCCTAAATCCATCAATAAAGAGAAAAAGTCTTCCGCTTATTTGCTTGAGTCTTCAAACTTATGGCATGGTAGACTAGGACATGTTAATTTTGATACATTGCGTAGATTAATTAACTTGGATCACATACCTGCATTTGAAATTGATTTAAAACATAAGTGTGAAACTTGTGTAGAGGCAAAACAAACAAGATCATCATTTCAAACATTTGAAAGGAATACTGAACCACTTGAATTAATTCATAGTGATGTTTGTGATTTAAAGTTTGTTCAAACTAGAGGTGGTAATAAGTATTTTATCACTTTTATCGATGATAGCACAAAATATTGCTATGTATATTTGCTTAAAAGCAAAGATGAGGCTATAGAGAAATTTGTTCTCTATAAGCAAGAAGTTGAGAACCAACTTAATAAGAAAATTAAGATGGTAAGAAGTGACCGTGGTGGTGAATATGTGGAACCATTTGGTGAATTTTGTGCACAACATGGTATTATTCATGAGGTCACGCCACCTTATTCTCCTCAGTCAAATGGTGTGGCTGAACGCAAAAATCGTACCTTAAAAGATATGATGAATGCAATGTTGATAAGTTCTGGTTTGCCACAGAACATG
The DNA here is from genome assembly GCA_025413025.1 of Ficus hispida. Lineage (NCBI taxonomy): Eukaryota > Viridiplantae > Streptophyta > Magnoliopsida > Rosales > Moraceae > Ficus > Ficus hispida. The sequence goes on along the minus strand of CM046366.1, from coordinate 19,896,741 downwards.
TGGGGGGAAGCAATTTTGTCGGCTAACTATCTTTTAAATAAGATTCCCCGGAAGAAAAAAGATAAAACCCCATACGAATTATGGAAAGGAAGGAAGCCATCCTACAAATACTTGAGAGTATGGGGATGCCTTGCTAAAGTCTTGGTACCCGGGCCAAAGAAGATGAGAATAGGTCCTAAAACTGTTGATTGCATCTTCATTGGCTATGCCCACAACAGTAGTGCATATCGGTTCCTTGTGCATGAATCTAAAAACCCTGATATACACAAGAACACGATAATGGAATCTAGAAATGCATCGTTCTTTGAACATGTATTTCCTTGTAATTCCAAGGAAGATGGTCCAAGTTCGTCTAAACGAACATACGAGACTATTGAAGAGAATAGTCAGGACCAAGAGGAAAACAATGAAATTGAAAAAGAGGAAAAAGAGCCTAGACGAAGCAAAAGGGCAAGGACAGAAAAATCGTTTGGACCAGATTTTTTGACCTATATGCTAGAGGCTGAACCTCAAACATATAAAGAAGCTGTAAGCTCAACTGAGGGTTCTTTATGGAAAGAAGCCATAAAGAGTGAAATTGATTCTATCTTGCAAAATCATACTTGGGAATTAGTGGATTTCCTCCAGGAAGTAAACCATTAGGATCTAAGTGGATTTTCAAACGGAAAATGAAAGCAGATGGAACAATTGATAAGTATAAGGCTAGACTTGTAATAAAAGGATATAGACAACGAGAAGGCCTTGATTACTTTGACACATATTCTCCCGTGACGAGAATAACTTCTATAAGAATGATTTTGGCGATTGCCGCACTGCGGAATCTTGAAGTTCATCAGATGGATGTAAAGACAGCTTTTCTTAATGGAGATCTTGAAGAAGAAATTTATATGGAACAACCCGAGGGTTGTATAGCTCCAGGACAAGAAAAGAAAGTCTGTAAACTTGTGAAGTCATTGTACGGACTTAAGCAAGCTCCAAAACAATGGCATGAAAAATTTGATAGTGTCATGATGACAAATGGGTTCAAAATCAATGAGTGTGACAAGTGTGTTTATGTCAAGAATACAGAAGATGGATATGTTATACTCTGTCTATATGTAGATGACATGCTAATCACAGGTAGCAATGATCGGATGATTAAATCTACCAAGGATATGTTGAATTCAAGATTTGACATGAAAGATATGGGACCAGCTGATGTAATATTGGGAATTAAAATCATAAGGTCGCCTAATGGTCTTATATTGAGTCAGTCACACTATGTGGATAAGATACTTGATAAATTCAATAAGGATGATTCTGGTGTGGCCAGAACCTCAATTGATTTAAATCAACATCTGTCCAAGAATAGAGGAGAAAGTATATCTCAAGTAGAGTATGCTAGAGTAATAGGGAGTCTAATGTACTTAATGAGTTGTACAAGACCAGATATTGCTTTTGCTGTGAGTTGTTTAAGCAGGTTCACGAGTAATCCAGGGGCTGACCACTGGAAAGCTATTGTTAGAGTGCTCAGGTACTTACGTTATACTCGTGATTATGGGTTGCATTATACTAGATTTCCTGCTGTTCTCGAAGGATATTCAGATGCAAGTTGGATATCTGATATACAGGATTCTAAGGCCACTAGTGGATATGTATTCACTTTGGGAGGTGCAGCAGTCTCGTGGAAATCTTCTAAGCAGACAGTAATAACCAGATCCACGATGGAATCTGAGTTTGTTGCTTTAGACAAAAGCGGCGAAGAAGCTGAATGGCTACGACAGTTCTTAGAAGATATTCCAGAATGGCCAAAACCTGTGCCTGCAATATGTATACATAGTGATAGTCAATCTGCTATCGGCAGGGCACAGAATGTCATGTATAACGGTAAGTCGAGACATATTCGTCGTCGACACAATACCGTTAGACAATTAATCTCAACTGGAATCATAACAATTGACTATGTTAAGTCAAAAGAAAATATTGCGGATCCGTTAACCAAAGGGTTAAATAGAGATCTAGTTGAGAAATCATCAAGGGGAATGGGACTTAAGCCCACGAAATAATAGGTCGAAACAGTGGAAACCCAACCTAGTTGACTGGAGATCCCAAGATCTAGGTTCAATGGGATAACTAAATTGTATAGACCGAGTAGGATCACTGTGGGGGTTACCCTCCAGCTCATTCCTGTGATGAAAACAGTGATACCCGTACGAGAAAGGTTAAGCTATGCTTTTAATGATTCTTATGCATCGGGAATCCGAGAAGAGTAATGCGGGATACTCTTGATTAAGAAATCACCTATGTGAGAGAGAAGTGGGGCCGCTTCAAAGAAGAATTGCTAGGGCTAAATTCTTTAAAACTCTTGCAGAACCAGGACGATGTCCACGGCCAAAATGGACATAACCATGAGAACTGAAACTATGTCAGGAAAATATCTGTGTGAGGTATACTATCATTTACACAGATGGCAGAACAGTTCAAGGACAACGTGTCTACTGATCAGCAAGTAAAGTAAGTATATTGTCACAAGGGAAGGTTCAAGGGTTAACGCCTACCTATCCTATGCAGATGTTAACCGTAGAACTCTATCACCGTGTCGGGTTTTGTTTTCCCTCGTCGTTGGTCAATTTTCATTCATGTGGGGGATTGTTGGAAAAAATGGTTTTTAACCATTTTGAGGTCCAAATTTGAGTGGGACCCACTTAATAGAATTAACGGGTCTTGGTGGATTTGCGTTCTCTGTCGCAAGGAGATCGAAATCATATACTCATACGCTCAAAATGGTATTCGGGTGAATGAGAAATTGATTCTCAAAGTATGCCAATGGAATAAGAAGTTGGTTGGAAATTAGCTTATAAATGTGGAAGTCCCACATTGCTTAAGCATGAAAAGAAGATGGACTTTATAAGGATTTGCACTTTTGGACTTGGGTAAGATTGTGTACCCAAGATGCTCTCTCACGCGCAGGGGGGGGGGGGTGCAAATCACAGCCCGGTGGGTTAGGGGCCCAATGTGTGCGCTCGCACGACGTGGGCGACGCGAATGCCGATCCGTCAAGCTTGGCCTTGCGCGGGCTTTGTTTTGGATTTTTTTTTTCCAACACATGATTTCCGAGAGTCAATCAATCCGGAAATTGTTCATCTTCCAACGTTCATATTCCATGAGTTAAGGGCAGCAATAAAAACCGAATTTACACCCTAATAAATTCGGGTTTTTGAAACACCCAAGGGCTTGAGCCTATAAAAGGAGGCCCCCTCATGCATAGAAGACACACCTTGAAACACAATCCGAGAGCAGCACTAGAGCACTTAGTCTTTCTGTTCTTTTCTTGTTTTCTTCTTCTTCTCTGTCGTAGTCGGTTTCGAGTTTTGGTGATAGGGGAAAGACTTCGTTTCAAGTTCGCCGGAAGCGGTTTCGTCGATCGTGCTAGACTGCCGTTTGTTCGTCGTTGTATCCTGGGAGATAGACGTCCATTCGTACCTCAAGCACTTCCGGAGGGTCGAATCTATTTTAAGGAAAGCGTGATTCACGTGCCTCGACGTTTTACTTTCGTTTGCCTTCCACCTTTCGGGTTAAGGTTGTATTTCATTGTAATTGTTTTATATTATAATCCATTTCAATTTATTTGTTTGTCGTTTATGCTTCCTCTCTATA
>CM046366.1:19754459-19893005 GCA_025413025.1 Ficus hispida | reverse complement strand
AATTCTCAAGCCCTTCCGTCAAGGAGTTGCTGTCCATTAGAGCTCGAGCGAGCGCATCATCACTCAAAACATGCATGACTCTGCCTCGACGGTTAACACTTTGTTGGACCGAGACGGAGTAGTTGTCATTCGCACGCCTTTTCAGCCCTTGGTGGTTCAAGATGCGAGTGTGGGAATCGTTTGTATTCGAGCCCACACTGCTGTTATCAATGGACATCGCAACTGATCCACCATCGTTGGTCGTTTGCAAGCTCGCAAAACTGTCAATGGACATGTTGGTGCCCTCTCCAAGCTTATAATACAACCCTTGAGCTTGGGACATATCACAGTAGTTGTTGTCATTGTTATTTAGACCAATGATTCCAGTGAATTTCGGACCACCCTGACCCTCCAACATTTTTTATGGCTTTTTTTCTGTTCAATGAGACCTTCAAGATTCCTTATTTCTTCAGCATCACAAACCTCAAATCTACAAAACTCTGACAAAAACAAACAAACAAATTATCCACCAAAATTATCACTAAAAAAAATAATAATAAAACCACCAAATTATAGTTTAAAAAAAAAAAAAAAGAAAGATAATCAACCAAAATTATGACTACTCAAAACAAACAAACTATTCACCAGAATTATGCTAAAAATGAAAGGAAAAAAATAGAGAGAGAGAGAGAGAGAGAGGAGAAGAAGAAAATATCCACTTAAATTTTAAGCATTTTCCCCACGCTAAGAACAACAGTGAGCTTCTAAGACATACATACGATTTCTTTTTTTTCTCTTTTTTAGATTAGAAATAAACTAAATTTAGGAAATTGAACACGAAATTCCCAAAATTCAACGCCTTCCGTCACTTAATCGCCAGAATTTCAGCAACACGATGACCAAATTTCATTTTGAAAAAAGAAAACGAAAAATAAAGTACACCGAAAAAGCAGTGAAATGAAGAAAAACAAAAACAAAAAAAACCTAACCACGCATGAATTTTATCTATAATTTATGAGTCCCAAAAACAAAATTTGCAACCAAATTGATAGCATAAAAATCGCCATCACAAAAGGAAAAAGAAAAGAATTACAAACAAAAAATGAAAAAAAAAAAAAAGAGAGATCCGATCGGAGTAAAGAGAAACGAAACGGACCTGGGTGGAAATGGCGATTCGATGAATAATTAGGGATTTGAGAGGTCAGAATCAGATGAAGATTGAGAAAGTGAAGAGATCGAGCCCTAACGAAAACACAGAGATGCAAAGAGAGATTTTGAAGGGATTTTTTCTTCCTCTTCTTCTTCTTCCTCTTTCTTCTTAGTCTTCTAAGTCTTCTGGTCTTCGTTCACACATTCTCTTCTCTCTCTCTCTCTCTCCTTTTTTTTTTTTTTTTTTTTTTTTAGGTTTCAGTTTCGTTTTCTCATTTTCATTTTAATTTAATTATAGAGAGAGGAAAAAGGAAACTCTTGGGTGTTCCTCACTCGGACAAGAACTCCAGTGTCTCTAGTGCGTTATGTCCTCTTTCTTTCTCTCTGTCCACGTGACCCTCCCCTACCCTGGCCTAAAGGTCGATTAAAAATAAAAGCTGATTTTCTAATTTTAGAAATAGCCATGTATTTATCACGTAAATTTTTAATTTGATTTACTTACTAAATTTATAATCGTTCACATAGTTAATCTAAGTAATTTATTTTAAATGAGCTTTTTTGCAGGTGTATCAGTTTGACATTATTGATTTGAGACATTGATAGGTTTCCTTATTGAATCTATATGAAAAGATTTGATTTTGTATGGTAAAATCTTTGTGGGATTCATAATTTAAGTTGATTGGCTGGATGTATTAAGAAAAAATCCATAAATAATAATTTGTCATGACGTAAATTTTTTGTTTGATTTACTTACTAGTTTATATTTTTGTTGCATTATAAAGCAAATAATTTGCTTTAAATGAACTTTTTTTAAAAAAATGTGTCAATCCAGTACGGAAACCTACGATGTCAAATTGACACATTTTTTGATGTCAAATTGACACATTTTTTTAAAAAAAATGTGTCAATTTGACATAGTAGGTTTCCGTACTAGGACTGATATGATTTGAAGATTCTGTGTAGTAAAATATCTATCGGATTCAGAAAAAAATGTGTCAATTTGACATCGTAGGTTTCCGTACTAGGACTGATATGATTTGAAGATTATGTGTAGTAAAATATCTATCGGATTCAGAATTTTGTCATGTAAATTTTTTATTTGATTTACTAAATTTTTAATTTGTTGTGTTGTTAAATCAAGTAATTTATTTTAAATGAGTTTTTTTTTTTTTTTAATCTGTCAGTTTGGTATTCATTAATCCAATAGATTGGCAGATTTCCATATTAGGTCTGATATGATTCATATACAGAAAGATTTTATATGGTAAAATCTTTGTCGGGTTCAAATTTTAAGTTGATTGGTTGGATGCATTAAGGAAAAAAAGTCATAAATGATTATTTGCCACGTAAGTTTTTTATTTAATTCACTTACTAAATTTATATTTTGTTGTGCTGTAAAGCAAGTAATTTGTTTTAAATGAATTTTTGTAAAAATGTGCTGGTTTGACATTTCGTCAATCTAAGAGATAGATAGGTTTACGTATTAGGTCTGATATGATTTACATACTAAAAGAATCTGTGTGATAAAATCTTTATCAGATTCAAAATTTAAGTTGATTGGCCGGATATATTAAGAAAAAAGCCATAAATGATTATTTGCCAAGTAAACTATATTTATATTTTGTTGCATTGTAAAGCAAGTAATTTGTTTAAAATGAACTTTTGAAAAAATTTGTGAGTTTGACATTCATCGGTCCAAGAGATTGATAGGTTTCCGTATTTGGTCTAATGATTTGCATCAAGGAAGATTTTGTGATCAAATTATTGTCTGATTTAGAATTTAAAATGATTGGTTCGATGAACTAAGGGAGGATTCGCTCAACATAGTACAAGTACGCTATAGCATATTTGTACGGTTAATAATTTTAATCTCGTCTTCCTACGTGGATGTGAGTATATCAATGTCGAATTACGTTACATTTGTGCTCAAATGAGTGGCACTATTGAATTTAATCTCTTCTTCCTACTATGAAGATAATTGCAAGTACAAAAGAGCTTTATGGAAAACGTAAAATGAACAACAGTGGAGGTAAAAGTGTTTCCGAGGTTCGCCTTTTTTTTTTTTTTTTTTTTCCCCCGAATAGTTGTAGCGCCTTCCTTAAATGCATAATTTTCTCATTTAGATTGATCAACTCTCATAATTACATATGTTTCTTTGACTACTGATCGATGATGGGCTTTCGCATGACAATCGCAATCCAACTTCTTAAATTCTTATCTCATCCCTTTGCCGGAAAAGCAGGATTAATTCTAAATTTACCAATCATTCAGAATTAAGCTTTATCAAGAAATTGATCATCTAGTGACAAGTGTGTAATGTTCTTTATTGATAAACGAATCATCAACAAAAACTTATTTCATTGTAGTCTAGTTCAAAGTGCCTATGACACATTGGTGTTTTTTGTCTATAAACACCCCTTTCAATGACTCAGAATAAGATAACTCCCTACTGCGAAATAATTAACACCACAATCTTGTTAACTGATTTTAATTACCGATAAAAAAAAAATTACAATTATATGTTATATAGAAGACAGCATTATCTAGCAAAAGACATTTGCAAGTATTGGATTATTATAGAATGTGTTACTCATAACCGAAATGAATGATAAACAGAAATATATAATTTTACTCGTAAAAATCACATAAATTTTATTCGAATAATTTCAATACATATTGATTCCTGTTTAAAAACACTTATCTTAACAGATTAGTCATCTATACTTGTTTACTATTGTAATTACAGATTGTGAGTGAACGATGAAAATTTTGAGAAAGTGTCGGTTTACGTTCAAAATGTTTATTTCTTAATATCAAGATTAAATAAAAAGTATTTTTAGTTCAAAAATCTGAGAAAAAAATATATAGGTTATACCTTTAGGCTGAGTTTGTAGTAGCGATCAGTGTATGGTCTTTATCGGTAAAACCTTTTTTAGACTGTTGAGATTTAATTGAATGGTTGAAACGTTGATGGTGTACGATATTTATCATGCACCTTACCTCACATAATCCTTCCCATCCAAAGTCTTCTTCGTCGTCGGCGATCTTCCCGTCACCGGCGATGGATGCTTGCGACTCACCCCAGATGTCGGTGACCCACCTCCGGCCCCCTAGCCCTGGCCACCGGTGAATTTCTCTCTCTTCCCCTTTCTCTCTCTTCTCTTCTCTCTCTCTCTTCCCCTCTCTATTCTCCTTTCTCTCTTTTCTCCTCTTTCCCCGACGACCCACCTCCAGCCCCCCAGCCCCAGCCGGCCAACCGCCGGACGCCGGTGAATTTCTCTCTCTTCCCCATTCTCTCTCTTCTCTTCTCTCTCTCTTCCCCTTTCTCTCTCTTCTCCTCTCTCCCGCCGCCCCCCACCCCTGGCCCCTCGGTGCGCCCCCTACCCCAGGCCCCCCTCCCCCGGCCTCCCCCTACCCCCCCGGTGCGCCCCCACCCCAGGGCCACCCCCTCCCCCGACGACCCCCTGGCCCCCTCTTTCTCTTCCCCTTTCTTTCTCTTTTCCTCTCTTCTCTCTCTCTCTTCACGACGGCGACCGCGAGTCACGTCAGGGGGCCGGGGGTATGTCGGCCCCACGAAGAGAGAGAAGAGGGAAGAGAGAGAGAGAAGATAGGAAAAGAGAGAGAAAGTGGAAGAGAAAGAGGGGGTCAGGGGTCGTCGTGGGGGGGGTGCAGGGGGACCTGGGGGGTGGGGGGAGGCCAGGGGAGGGGGCTTGCGGTAGGGGGCGTACCGAGGGCTAGGAGGCTGGCTGGGGGCCGGGGGTGGGAGCGGCAGGAGAGAGGAGAAGAGAAAGAAAGGGGAAGAGAGAGAAAAGGAAAGAGAAAGAGGAGAGAAGAGAGAGAAATGGGAAGAGAGAGAAATTCACCGGCCGGCGGGTACTGGGGACCGGAGGTGGGTCGCCGGCATCGGGGTGGGTCTCCGAGGAGAGAGGAGAAGAGAGAGAAAATGGAGTCGCTGGCGGCCGATGGTCTGCGTCCGGGGCTGGGGCCGGAGGTGGGCCTCCGGCGTCAAGGGTGAGTCGCCGACGACGGAGAAGACTTTGAGTGGGAAGGATTATGTGAGATAAGGTGTATGATAAGTATTATACACCATTAACGTTTTAACCGTTCGATTAAATCTCAACGGTCAAAAAAAGGACTTTACCTACCACAGACTCACCCCTTTCTTTAAACTTAAATATCCTTTTATTTTGGTCATTTCACCACTTGAGTCAAGATTTATTGTCCTAGATTTTCTGTCTCATTGATTGCCCTCGAATATTATTATACTCATCTAAATTTAAAATTTATACACACAAAAAAGCTAAATATTAAAAAATTTTAAACAAAATGATGAGTTATTAAAATAAAAATAGTAATTAAAATAGGAAAATAATACAATAAATCAGGACTCTTCACCACTCATCGCAATTGCACCTCGCGAGTCACAGTTTACAAAATAGTCATAGTTGCTTTTTCCTTTGGCCCAATTGCCAACAATAATTTTAAATTCTACAAATATTACCAAACTGGCCCTAAATAGTTATGACATTAATATAGTGTATCTTACAACTACGAGGGTTCAGTAATTTTTTCAAAAAAATATGATCCTAGGAAAATTACAGTAAATATATTTTTAAGCAATTAAGAAAAATAAATAATAATTTTTTAAAATGTTTAAAGTAAATAATAAATTTACTAAATAAACAGAAAATTTATATAACTTGTCTTGTAAATATGATAAACAACATTTTCACAAGATGTAGATATACTAATTATCTGATAAATTTGTTATTTGTTGCTATGTCGCTGAATATTTTAACATGTTATTTACTTAAATTATTTTTCAGTAATTATTATTTACAATAAATAATGATAATTGTTAAAATATAAAACTATTGTTGGCCCACCTCCTAACAGCTTAAGCTTTTGGGAGAATTGGTAAACTAACATGGTATCAGAGCAGGAGGTCCTGAGTTCGAACCCCTGTAATAGCACTATTTAACCCCCTTTATTATCATTACGCGTTGGGCCTTTAATATGTTTCGGGTTTCTTATAATTTGTGTTGGACTTTCAAAATTAATATTTGTCCGCACGTGGCCTGCACGTGAGGGGAAGTGTTGAAATATAAAACTATTGTTGGCCCACCTTCTAACAGCTTAAGCTTTTGGAAGAATTGATAAATTAACAATAATAATTGCATAACACAACTCAAGCCCACAATGGGCGTCCACTTGGGTTTCACAATTATACACAGTCCAACAACTAGAAATCTTCTTGGAAATCCCTCGATTTTAACTAAAAAAAAAAAAAAATCCACTCAAAAAATTAATAGCAAAAATAAAAAGAGTAATATAATAATGGAAACTATTATTCATCAATTTTCTCAACCTCTCTCTCTTGAGAAAAAAATACAAAAGACTTTTATAATCATCTTTATCATTCACATTTCCTGATCACTTCAATTCTATACATCATTCTTCACTTCAATTCTATACATCATTCTTTCTCTTCATCCCTCGGTTCCTCCAACGAAATGAAGTTAATTTGAGATATCAGTATGCCACAAAATAGAAGATTCAAATATTGTTTGCACCGATTTTTAGAGGGTGCAGATGTCTATGATGCAACTTGTGGGGATTTAAACTTAGTAAAAATGGTAGATAAAATAGCAGGCAAACCTAAGAATAATTAAGTTAATTTATAGTTAATTGATTTTTTCCGTGTTTAATTGATTTTATTATGTTTGACCCTCTAAAGTCATTGAATTTTTTGGTACTGATTAATTTGTCCCAAAGATACAAATTCATGCATGTACTGCAAGAATTTGAAAAGGAAAACACAAATCACACTGTTAATATATTAGGAGATACAAAAGATTACCAAAAAAAAAAAAAAAAACCCACACACTCACACACACTATTATTGTTAATCACTTACATATAAAAGTGGACACTCATGTGATACATAATTGAATTGAAAGCAAAAAAGTAGTTATTTATTTATTTATTATTATTATTATTTTGGGAATTGGGTGATTTGTGATGATCAGGAAACTGATCTCAAAGCTCCTGCTTGATGTGATGATCTAAAGAGTTGTTGTTGTTGTTGATCTTGGCATGATGATGATCATGATCTGATGATGATTCAAGTATGTTGACCACCCGAGGACCCTTGACTTTGTCAGGTGACAACTTGGAAAGTGTTAAGAGTGAGAACCCCATCCTCCAATTTTGCCTTGATGGAATCCAAATCCACATCCTCCGGCAGCCTAAACTGCCTCCAAAACTTGCCCTGGCTCCGCTTCACCCGGTGCCAGTGGTCCCCTTTCCGCTCGCTCTCGCTCTCGCTCTTTCTCTCTCCGCTAACTCTCAGCACTCGGATCTCCTCCGCCTCGATCTTCAGATCCTCCTTTTTCAACCCCGGTACGTCTAGGGTTATGACGTGGCCCTCCGGGGTTTCCTTCCAATCCGCGCGCGCCAGAGAGAATGCCACGCTTATCTCGCCCTTGTCGAGGCCCAACGGTACCTGCTCGAGCACTCGGAAAGGATCTGGGAAGTGGTCGAGCCAGAGATCCGCTAGGGAAGTCGGACCGGGACGGTCAATGAAAGGCAGTAGGGAAGCATTGGACAAGTATGGACACATGAGGAAGCGGATCGAGGTGAATGTGAAGATGATGAGGAGGCAAGGAACTGGAGTACTTCTATTCCTCATCATCAACATGTTGTAGTAAAAACGTTATAATTAATGTGGCAATTTCACTATAGTTTTTGTCTTTTTGAGGTTGTTTTTCTTGTCTGGTTGAGTGGTTTTACATGATATACACACACACACACAGAGACACAACTCCACTAGGTTCTGGAACTCTATGATGAGGTTGTTGATAAACCATGTTTCGAAATGTGTAGAAAAGTTTGGAAGGTTAAGGTAAAGCTAAGCCAGTTTCACTATTATATGTTTGTTGGTGTGTCCCTTACACAATCAAAAAACTTTTCTAACGTGTTCCAGATCGGGTTCCTTATATTTCAGGACCTTTGTTCATTCTACAGTATCTTTTTTCCATTTTTTTTCCCTGTTCTTTGATAAATTTCTATTTCAGACGCCTACCTTCAAATAAAAAACACCATATGAATTTTAAAATCTCAACTTCACATCAAATTTTCTTTCTCTTTCATTTTCAAAAAACTTAAACTTTAAAAATATAACTTCTTCAAATTGAAATGAGATTATTTTAATGTCAAAATACTCGTAACAACGAGATAAATAAAATAAGATCTATTTTGTATTATTTTTTATGAACATATCTCAAATTTTTACGTTATTTATTATGTTACAGAAAATTTTTAAAAGTTTTTTTTGATACACACATTTTCAACCTAATCTTCAAAAATATTATTTTCAGATGTCTCCCTATACATGTATCTTTGATATCATATTTTGTAAGGGCCAAAAGTGAAGGGAAGTAAGAAGGTGGAGGAATTTTATTATGAAAAATAAAAAAAAAAATTATGTTGTTTTTGATTGGACTGATTTTTAGAGAAACAGGAAAAAAAGGAAGGATTAAAAATTGTGTGGGATTGAGGTGGAGGGATTTTATGATAAAAAATGAAATATTATGTATGGTTGATTGGAGTGATTTTTAGAGGAAAAGTAAAATAGAAAGTACTAAAAATTTTGTGGACCTCACGTTTTTTAATCTCTCAAAATTACGGAGAAAAGAAGACAGAGAACTTTTGTCAAAGGTGAAAAACTAATAAAATTGCTAAACAATTATTATTTTCACAACCAGGGGCAGAGGAGGTTAAGATGACGGGGGAATATCATATGACATGAGACTTTTGCATTTTTGTTTTTTTGACCTCATTAATGTTGAAAATTCTCATTATTTCCTTTAATTTTTCCCATCTATAAAAGAGTGTTTTACAACTTTATCCTTTATTTTCCATCACTTTAATGTACTTATATTTACAATGTAATACCCCAAATACATCAAAATCGACTATAATACTATATATTTCTCAATTTTTTGAACTTTAAACTTTAAATTTTGATTCAATATATGTTAGAAGCGTAGTTCTTAGGGGGGGGGGGAAAAAGAACAAATAAATAATGATGACAAAAGATTTTAGTATTGAGTTTTAATTTAAAATTTTGATTCAATTCACATCCCCCTCCCTCCCGAAAAAAAAAAAAAAAAAAAATCTAGCTCCACCACTATTCACAATTGACCTTTCAATTATACTCTTACTCTTAAATTGTCTCTTACTTTTAAATTTATACGTTATACTACCTCAAACTTTTTTAGTATTACTGAAACGGCCCCTACATTGATATTTTGATTAAAAAAAAAAAAAAACTAAACGGCAGCTAGATCAAGTGAGCTTTGTCAAAACTAAAGTCTTAATTAAATATTTTTGAAAGGGAAAATATACCTCTAAAATAGCTCTATGATATTGCATATATTTGATTAAACTACAGTTTGTTCTACGTATAGTTTGTTTCTAAAATATCTCTGATTGAGTTACAATTTCTTTGTAAAAATATTTAATTATGATTTTATCTATAAATAAAGCACATGTACCGATTGAAACGTGTTTAACTTCTGAATTATTTTTTACAAAATATTGACAGATGGACTGATAGCATAACAGTAGAAAAGTTCATGAGAGTGGAATATATAAAATCAAAATTTAGGGCCTAACATTAATCAAGGTTGTATAGTTCAGTCATAAAATTAATCCAAATAAAAATCCTTTAAAATAAGAAGAATTGTGAATAAAATAATTATTGCATGAATAATATTTCTTCTTGTCCTACATTTGCATTTGCAATACCAAATAAGATTAGATAATTCTAACTTCGTTTCTCTCTATAATACCAAACGACATAAAGAAAAAATAAAATTTTTTATCTACCTCTCGTTTTCTTTAATTGTTATTTTTTTCTCTTTTTCTTGTTTTCTTTCCTTCTTACCAAATTAGTATAAGACATGTGCTATGGGCACGTGTCCTCTGTATATGGTTACAATTTTTTATAGCTGTTATATATTCGTACAGAAAATAGATAAATTTTATCGTTCTATTCTTTAGATTTATTTAATGTGATTGGGCAATTAATATTTCTTGACCATGGCAAATTTTTTTTTTACCACGTCTATATTCTTTAATTCAATCAAATTTTAATGTTTTTGTGAAGATATTAATTTATTGGTTGAACAGTTAAAAGAAACAATTTGGATACCTCTTCTTCATATAGTATAAATTTATAGAGTGTAAAGATTCATAAGTGAAACATTTATGCAAACATTTCCAGAAAAAAAAACAAAAAGAATTATTTATGCAAACAAAAATAAAAACGAATGACTATCAATTACATAGGCTTTCAATCTAATCGGCAGTGTTAAACAATAATGCTCATTAAAAATTCAAAGTGTGCGCTTCAAAGAAAAATTAGTGAAAACAAATATTCTATCTAAAAATATTCAAAATAGTGTATTTGATACAAAAAAAAAAAAAGAAAAAAAAAAGAAAAGAAAAGGAAAGAAAAGAAATAGTAAGGTTAATAAAATAAAAATTCGCAGGCATTCAATTGAATCAAACAAAAGGAAAAAAAAAAAAAAAAGGTGCACGTGATAAGAATAATTAAGAACATATTGGTGAAAACAAATCTTTTAAAAATGGTTAAAAATAAAAAATTTTAATTAAAAATCAGCAAATAAGCAATAAATGAAAGCAAGCAAGCAGTGTTTGTTGAATAACGAAGAAGTGCATGATCATTCACATAATCTATAGATATAGTTGTAGAGATAGGCTACAAGTAAAATTAAAATAGATTTTTTTTTTTTTTTTAAGAATGAAATCAAAAGAAGTTATTAGATTGTGAACTGTTAGTATTATTCACATATCAGTTTCTAATAAATTTCTGTTAGAGCAGACATATCTCTGACCAATTTATGACAGTTTTGAATCTTTTGATCTTCAGTTTAAAAAAGAAAAAAAAAGGTTAAAAATGAGTTAATCACTTGTACGTTACATGACAACTTAAGATTTTTACTAGTCAGTTGAATAAACGGAAAATAATAAAAAACAATGTCTACAATGCCCTTTCAACACCTTTGAAAATTTAGAACATTTTACACATTAATTTGTAACAATTTTTGTCCCTTTTTTTTTTTTTTTTTTTTTTTTTTATTGATAAGCGCACACCACCCATTAAATTAACATAACCTACAATTTTTTTGCCTTTCAAGTAACTACGTAATATGTTCGTTAATTAGTTATTACAGAAATTTAAAAAACTATCATTAAGTTCAATACTAAAGATCAAAACTGACAAAACTTGGATTAATTTATTACAGTTTTTGTATATTTATTTTTTTATAAACTCCCACCACCTATTAAATTAACCTAACCTACAATTTTTCTAAGTTTCAAACGTAATGTATTTGTCATTAGTAATTACAAAAATTAAAAAAATCTGTCATTAAGTCGAATGTTAGAGATAAAAACTGGCAAACCTTGGATTTATTTGTAACAGTTCTTATACGTTTTCTTTTTTAATTGATAAGAACCCACCACTCATTAAATTAACCTAACCTACAATTTTTGTACGTTTCAAGTAAACTACATAATGTGTTCGTCCATAGTGATTACAAAAATTTTAAAAACTGTCATTAAGTCCAATACGAGATATCAAAACTAACAAAACTTAAATTAATTTGCTACAATTTTTGTATGTTTCTTTTTTCATTGATAACCTTCCACCATCCATTAGATTAACCTAACCTATAACTTTTGTACGTTTTAAACGTAATGCTTTCATCATTACCAATTACAATAATTTAAATATATGTCATTAAGTCCAATGCTAGAGATCGAAACTAGCAAAAGTTGGATTAATCTGTAACAATTTTGTACATTTTTTTTTTTAATTAATAAGCACCCACCTCCCATTAAACTAACTTAACTTACAATTTTTGAACGTTTCAAGTAACAATATAACGTGTTCATCATTAGTGATTACAAAAATTTAAAAATCTAAAAAATGGCAAAACTTGGATTAATTTGTAACAGTTTGTACATTTACTTAATTGATAAGCACCCACTATGCATTAAACTAATTTAACTTATAATTTTTGAACGTTTCAAATAACTATGTAATGCGTTCGTCTTCTGTGATTATAAAATTTAAAAATCTAAAAATTAGCAAAATTTGGATTATTTTGTAACCTTTTTGTACATTTTTTAATTGATAAGCACCCAACACCCATTAAACAAGCTTTATCTATAATTTTTGTACGTTTTAAGTAACTGTGTAACGAGTTCATCATTAGTGATTACACAATTTTAAAAATCTAAAAACTAGTAAAACTTGGATTAATTTGTAATAGTTTTGTATGTTTTTTTTTCCCAATTATTGGCAAGCACCCAACACCATTAAACAAGCTTAACCTACAATTTTTGTACGTTTCAGGTAACTATGTAACTTGTTCGTCATTAGTGATTATAAAAATTTAAAAATCTAAAAACTTGCAAAATTTGAATTAATTTGTAATAGTTTTGTACGTTTTTTTATTGGTAGCACCCATCACTCATTGAACAAGCTTAACTTACAATTTTTGTACGTTTTAAGTAACTATGTAACGAGTTCGTCATTAGTGATTACAAAAATTTAAAAATCTAAAAATTGACAAATTTTGGATTAATTTGTAACAGTTTTATACATTATTATTTTTAATTAATAAGCACCCATCACCCATTAAACTTACTTGACTTACAATTTTTGAACGTTTCGAGTAACTATGTAATGTTCTCGTCATTAGTGATTACAAAAATTTAAAAATCTAAAAACTGACAAAATTTGGATTAATTTGTAATAGTTTTGTATGTTTTTTTTTATTGGTGAGCACCCACCGCCTATTAAACTAACTTGAATTATAATTTTTGAACATTTCAAATAACTATGTAATGTGCCCGTTCTTAGTGATTACAAAAATTTAAAAATTTAAAAACTGACAAAATTTGGATTAATTTGTAATAGTTTTGTATGTTTTTTTATTGGTAAACACCCACCACCCATTAAACAAGCTTAACCCAGAATTTTTATACATATCAAGTAATTATATAACGAGTTTGTCATTAGTAAAAATATAAAAACTGGTAAAACATAGATTAATTTATAACAGCTTTGTATGTTTTTTTTTATTTCAATTGGTAAGCACCCCCTACCCATTAAACAAGCTTATCCTACAATTTTTGTACGTTTCAAGTAATTATGTAGCGTACTTGTCATTAGTGATTATAAAAATTTAAAAATCTAAAAATTGACAAAATTTGGATTAAGTTGTAATAGTTTTGTACGTATTGTTATTAGTAAGCACCCACCATTAACCAAGCTTAACCTACAATTTTTGTACATTTCAAGTTACATAAGTTCGCCATTAGCGATTACACAAATTTAAAAATCTAAAAACTGGTAAAACTTAGATTAATTTATAACAATTTTGTATGTTTTTTTTTTTAATTGGTAAGCATCCACTACCCATTAAACAAGCTTAACCTACAATTTTTGTACGTTTCAAGTAATTATGTAATGTGCTCGTCATTAGTGATTACAAAAATTTAAAAATCTAAAAATCGACAAGATTTGGATTAAGTTGTAATAGTTTTATACGTTTTTTTATTGGTAAGCACCCATCACCCATTAAACAAGCTTAACCTACAATTTTTGCACGTTTCAAGTAATTATGTAACGAGTTCGTCATTAGTGATTACAAAAATTTAAAAATCTAAAAATTGATAAAACTTGGATTAATTTATAACAGTTTTATATATTTTATTTTATTTTATTTTATTTATTGGTAAGCACCCACTACTCATTAAACAAGCTTAACGTATAATTTTTTTTATAGGTTTCAAGTAATTACTCAATACGTTCGTCATTAGTGATTATAAAAATTTAAAAATCTGTCGTTAAGTCCAATGCTAGAGATCAAAACCGGCAAAAACATGGATTAAAATTTGAGGACCAATATTTAACCCGAAACTAGAAAAAGAATAACAATAAAATAAAAATGATCTCTATCTTTCGTGCACAGTGATTGAAGACAGGAGAATGTGCTATACTCAATTGCTCATCTATATTAAACTGTCTTTCATTTGGAATCTATTTTTCTGACTTTTGGAGTCTCTTGAAAAAATTGCTAGTATATATATTTTTAATTGATACTATTGACTTAAATTTGTTTCCTTTGGAAAGATGCTCTAAACGACATATCTAATATCTAATTTAGACTCAAAAGAGTAAGAACAACATCAGGCAAATAAGCCACACGATTGAACACGTTTAACAACCCAAGATAGTACTCATTGGAGGAAAATAACAATACGACACTAATGCTATGTTGAGTAAGAGGGATGAAAAATAGATAGGAAGGAAGTGTATAGAAATCAAAAGGAATGATATTATTTGGTTGAAATGAAGTGATAATCTTTAGTTAAAATCCTCCAACATCGGAAATAAAATATACATCTTTTTATTTTTTATTTTTATTCTTTCATCACGCTTGTATAATTACTAGTAAGTGTTCTTCTTACTTTAAAATATATCTATCCCATCTCTTCTAAAAAATAATAGGAGGTTACATCGTTCCTACGTAGATGACTTTTTTTTTTTTTTTTTTTTTTTGGGTGGGGAAGGTGTCACGTCTCAAAAGGAACAGTGTAACTATGTCAAAATTTTAATGAACAAATCTTGCTACCTGATGACCTTAAAGGTAAAATACCAAAACCTACCTTAAAAAAAAAAAAAAAAAAGACATCCTTCCCCAACTGTTGGAGAGCCTTTCTCAGAATAATGGCCATTGCCAAGCTCTTCAAAAGTTAAAAAAAAAAACAAAACAAAAAAAAACAAAAAAACAAAAAAAACATGGCTAAATAATTCAAATAAAGTTCCAAAATATATTTAGTTTCAAAGCATACAGATTCCACATGGTCAAGCAATTTCTACTCAACCAGTCTTGCCTTCCACTTCACGAAAACGGGTAGGCGCTTGACATGGGCATTGGATAGGAATAAGAATTCACACAACTGTCAGCAGCAGCAACAGAACGAGTGCTGCAGCCAAGCCCGGTAGCTTTCGGAGACTGCCAAGTCTCCTTTCTGCACCCCCATAATACGGTTTGATCATTATGTTAAATCTGCAACTCCCAACTGATGGGTCTGTCTTGGTGATCATCGAAATGTTTGTAAACTTGCAAGCAGAGTCAAGCTGATTATTTTTCTGGTAGTAGCTGTTGAACGCATATGAAATGTTCCCTTGCGACTCTAGGTTTCCACAGCTCGTTCCGTAGCCTAGGCTAGTGCAATCACCCAGCCCACAAGCGTAGCTCACACTGGGTGCCACATCTGGATTATCAAGTTTTGTCGATGGCCTCAGCACACACCACTTCTTTTCCAAGTACTCCACACCCTGCGCTGGAATCAATGATCCTGTATTTGAGGTACCGAGGTTAAGCTGGTATTTTGGCTGCCCATTGTAGTAGAATATTCCCCAATGGCGTTCAAAATTCCCCGGATCAATGCTCTTAGAGTCTTCGTCTATCAAGCTAAACAAGTAAGCATCAATAGGCCCTGCTCTCATTGGGGTCCCTTTTCCACCGGATATGTGGGACATGAAGCCTTGGTTGAAGCGCTGCGCGTAAACTAGATTTGCATTCCGATCGCCGTCAGTAGGCCACCCAATCTCTCCGACTATGATCGGTAAGTTCCCGAAACCATTCTTTTGCAGGGCCCACACAAGAGTGTCATAGTTTGCATCAAACATGTTGTAATAGCTAACTTTGCCATCGATAATGGGATTTGCATTGCCATCAAAGAACGCATACTCAACGGGGAAGTTGGGGTCAGTGTAGAGGCTTATAAAGGGGTAAATATTCACAGTGAATGGGGCGCCATTGTCGCTCAAGAACTTGACAATGGCAACCATTAGATCATGGATGTCAGCTCGGAAGTCACCTCCAGACGGGAGCGAACTTGCACTCTCGTAGACATCGGCGTTTAATGGGATGGTCACCTTTACTTGGTTGCTGAGTCCAGCTTTTATCAGAGCAGATTGGACGTTCTGCAGAGCAGGGTAGGTTGTTCGAAGGAAGCTTCCGTTGTATGTTTCCAAGAAGGGTTCATTTCCGACGGCAACATACCTGCAGAATCACTAGAAAGGGTGGGTGTGAATATGAAAATGTAACTTTATATGCCCATGTAATGCAATCGTATTGCATAAGTGAAACCCTACTATTCAATGATCACTCTTAATGCATACCAAAATAAGTAGATGAAAATAATAAACATGGGCCAGTTTGGTATTGATTTGGTAGGTCCCGAAGAGTGTGTGAAAATGTCAAGTATATTATCATGCAATGCAAGCATTACACAATTCAAAGTTCCTCCTCTATCTCAATCCTTTTTTCTTCTAACGGCATGGGACCTATGGCTCCCAGTACACTCCCAGATTTTGAATTTGAGAGCTCCGACCCATATCCCTCCCCTCCCACCCGCTGAGCTAGCCCCAACGGCATACATGATTACCATGCCACGAGCTAATTTGGTATTGCTTTTGCAGGCTCCAGAGATCTTATAAAATCGTATATAATGCGCTTCCTAGTAAGATTTGAAAGAATGAAGCTATGCAGGGTATGCCATAGAATGAAGTTCCTGCAACTTAATCTAGGGGGCATGGATCCGAGATTCAGAGCAACGGAATTTTTTAAAGTCTTCAACCCAAAACAGAAAACCCTTGAAGGATTTGCATTATCATAGTATAGGACAATATCATAATAGAAGATGAACATATAAGCAACATATGAAATACAAAACTTCCAATCTTTACTTCAACTAACCAACAATAACTTCAAAATACATATCTGGACTGAGAACTAAACATGATAAAAATTTTCTTGAATGGTTACTGTAAAATAAGTAGATCTAACACATGGAAGTACAAAAATAGTTCCAAAAATCAGGAAAAAAAAAAAAAGAAAGAAAAAAGGAAAGTGACCTGATGTTGACATTATTGGTGGAGATATGAGTGGAGACATTTTTGGAAACCCATTTCTCAGCAGCCTTGACACTGGAGGCAAGAGAGGCAAGCATGTCGTTTGGGATGCCAACCATGACTTCAATCCCAGATCTACCAAGAGCCCTGAGAGTGTCGTAATCTGCATCGAAAAGCTTCACTTTCTGAAATCCATTCTGTCTCAGCATCTTCACCACTATGTCTGGAGGCAGTGAGTGACTTGCTTGTGTCCCCCAATTTGCTCCTATTCCTCTCACTCTCCCAACCATTAATGCTGGCATTATCACCCCTACTAATATTAATATTAATCCTATTTTTAAACCCAGCCTTCCCATCATTAATTATCTCAAACTCAACCTGCTAAACTAGTCTGAACGAACTTAAGCACAAACAGAATTTTTTTTTTTTAGATTTTTTTTTATAGAAAAAGAATCCTAACCATGATTAAGGAGAACCTTCATGGAGTGAGAAACCGCGAAAAAGTAGCTTAATGGGTTAGCTAAAACAGCACTTGGAGAATCTGTTCTCTACCGCTCAGAGAAGATGAGCCAAAGAAAACCCCATCATCCACAGAACTAGAAGAAAGAATATTTTGAGGTAACCAAAAAAAAAAAAAAAAGTTAAAAAAAGAGAATAAACAAGAGAGAGGGAGGAGAGAGAAGAGAAAAGTAAATAATAATAATAAAGGAAGCGTGTTGAGTTGGGGGAGGTAGATTTAGAAGAGAGAGAATGAAACATTGGGAAAGAGAGAGAAGCAGATGGAGGAGAAAGAGTGGGGTTAAGGGTTTGTTTTTTTGTTATAGAAGGACATAAACAGAGGTAACAGAGGAGGTGGCAAGTATTGAGAGAGAGAGAGAGAGAGAAAGAGAGAGAGAGGTTTAACAAGTTAAGGGTGGAGTTTTACATTTTAACTTAAATTTAAATTTTTTAACTTAATTTTTATTTTTTATTAAAATTTTTTTTATTTTTCCTAAAAAAATTAACAAAATTTATTATTAAAATTTAAAATTTTAACCTAAATTCAAACACCAAACACCTCCCTCCCTCGTTAGAATTGTTTGTCTGTCCTCAGATGAGCTGTGCTTTTGCTTCTACAGTGGAGTGAGGAGTGAGGTTTAGCGCTGTCTCTCTCTCTCTCTCTCTCTCTCTCTCCAGCGCAACAATCCATCCATTCATCCATCCAATCCCACCCAAAAAAGGCAAAGAAACCACCCGCACTCTAAAATCCAAAAAAAAAAAAAAACACATCATACAGTATCCACTATCAAACATCATCCGACAGCTATAATTTTTTTTAAAAAACTTATAATAATTAATTGATAATCTTATAATGTAGTGATTTCTTATTTCCAACGTTGTTAGATGATATAAGTTAAAAAATTTTATATCAGAAATTCAAAATTGCCTTATTAGTAAAAACACATACCAAAAAAAGTTAAAAATGCCATATAGAGAGGGCCTGTTTTTATCTATAATATATATAGAGTTTGTTTAGTAAAACTTTTGTTTTTGTTTTAGTTAATAGAAGAAAAGCAAAATATATAATAAGTGTTCAAATAAATATTAAAAATGTTAAATGAAATTTATGATGTCTAATTTTAATTTTGTTATAAATTTTAAAACTAGAAATCATATGTTTTGGCTTTTGACTTTGACAGAAAGTACTTTTAGAAATTAAAAGCTCTTCTGCTGTATCTTCAAATACTTTCAGAAATTACTTTTAGACATATGAAGTTAAAATCAACTTTTAAAAAGTTTTGTCAAACAGACCATAAACAAGAATTCTATAATAGTTAATTCAAAAAATAATCTATTGATAAAATGTCATTTGAAAATGTTAAATCATATAAAAATCATATTTTTTATTTGGACATGATTTTTATTATATTTTAATATTTAGAAAACAAATATTACTAATAGAGAGTACTAATGTAGGAAGATAGAGTCGGGTTGGGGTCTACAATAATTTAAATTAATTAAAAAAAGAATAAAACAAAAATAAAAAAATAAAACAAAGATTTTTAATATAGATACATTTATATGGAAGGTCTAAAAACAAATAGAATAATTTATTAGAAATGAGTATTATAAATGGATTTTCCTATAAGTGAAATTTTTTAATATATAAAATTGAGTCAGTTGTCTAAAATACTGTTTTGCTTATTTTTTTGTTATTTGAAAAAATATTCCAAACATCTGTGTGTTTTAGTTTAAATTATATTTCACCTCTTTTATTACATAACGATTTGAAAACAATTCATGTATTTTAAGATTAGCCACAAAATGCCCTGTAGTACTTAAAATTTGGGCAAGCTAGTCTTGGTACTTTCAAAAATTTTATTGCTTAGTAGGTTTTTCATGACTAATCATTTTATAGTTCACATAAAGTGTTTTAGACATTTTATATGAGGCGAGATAAAAATGATATTTAGACCGAACTGAATGAGGTTTTTTTTTTTTGGTTTGTTTTTTTTTTTTTGTTTTGTTTTTTTTTTTTTAAAGTATCTTCTCTTTATTTAATTACTCTACCTTAGGTTATAAAAGAAAAACCTCCACAAAATTTGGACAAGTTAGTTTATTTTTAATAATATTTTTTTCATAATAAATAATAATCCAACATAGTTTAATGAAAATTTAGAATATGTTACTTTCTATAGTTTGAAGCGTCTTTTTTAACTATTGGAAGTGTTGCTCTCAAAACTGCTCTCATTCAAAGGTCGGATCATTAAAAATAAATCCAACACATAGTTTTTATGGTTGTGAAAAGAATAATTTATATAGTGGAAATTTCCTAGAACCATATTATGCTATTATATTTAGTTTAAAAGCTCTCTATAATAGATTAAATTTAATTCCATCAAAACCAAGTTAAAATAAAAAAAAAAACGTAAAATTGAAAGAACTTAATACAAACATAAATTTATGTGTCCTATATTTTTGTGTATATCAAAAAGCTAATAACCACTTTGGTAAGTCTCATATCAACTGGGAGTATAAACTTTGAATGATATATAAAATATATATGAGTTTTTTTTTTCAATTAATAATTACCTAAAAATTATAATTTAATAAGATTCACTTATGAATATATTAGATTCTTTTTCCTGAAAATCCTTATAATCAATCTGTCGATATATATTTATTTGTATGAAAAAAAAAACAAAAAACACACGCGCGCACACAAATCTAAAGAAAGAGATGAGGCACGGCCATAGTTATAAAAGAAAAGAAAAAAAGGATACACTGGTAAAGTGGCCCAACTAACCTTTTTGTATCTTTTATTTTTGGAGTTATGCTGCAATTTGGAAGTGAGGATGAGTGAATTCACCAAAAAAAAAAAAAAAGTGAGGACGAGTGTATGTTCACCCGAAAAAAAAAAAAAAAGACGTGGGGTTGAATGCATGTATGTATGTATGTTGTTATTATTCGTCACTTGGTGCACCAACGTGGTCAGTGGTCAGTTCTAAGAGGGTCCCACATCCCCTCTTTTGATGGTGAGCGGCTGACACTTCTGCAACTTTCCTGGCACGTGGACACTCAGCTTTCCTTGCTAGTTTTCCTTATTATTATTATTTTTTTTTTGGAAAAATCTACTCATCATTTTCAAAAGTAAAAATTTTCCTATTTTAAAATAAGAAATTGTTTAAATGTGTAAAAAAATTTTTAAAAAAAATAAAAAATCATATGAAATGAGAAAAAATAATATTAAAAATAATGTATTATAAGAAAATTTTAAAAAGAAATTTTTTTAAAGAATAATATATAAATTAAGTTTAAAATAAGATAATTTTTTTAAAATAAAATAATGATAAAAAATAAGAAAATAAATATTTTAATTTTTTTTTAAATTTTTAGAAATTAATATGTCATCTAAATATAAGGTTAATTAGCACATTCATACATTCACATGAGCTGTGTGTGTCTAGACGTTCCGGTTTGAAAACTCCATTTCTAAACCTGATTTTTCACCCCCTTTAATTTTTCTCTTCACTTTTTAAGCTAGTAGAAGGTTCATTTGGGGAGTCCAGATTTAATAGATTAAGTTTTTTTTTTCTTTTTAATTTAATAATAAGTGATGAAGGTTGATTGTAATACAATGCTCCAATTTATACAGTAATTTTTCTTAAGTCTAAAAATAATTTACATTTACTTCTTTTCAAAAAAAAATGATCTTAATTGAAAAATACATAAAGTTTTCTAACTAACCATCTTACACGAAGACTCTCAAATAAAAACTTTCAATATACTATGAAAACACTCTTACTTGTTTCTGTAATAAAATTTTTTTTTTATAATTTATTTTGACATATCTGAAAAATTAAGATTGTAGCTTAATTTTTATTTAAAATAATGCATTGATTTCGGCGTGGGAGATTTGCTTATCTTGCATAGAAACCATGAATGCAATCAAATTTGCATTCAATGTTTTTTGTTCTCGTTATCTTTGTTTCTTTATCCCTTTTATTTTTTTTATCCTCCATGCTAGAACTAATTTCGTGTGTGTGTGTGTGTTTTTGTTAATGAATAGTTTCACTTGTTTATTTGCGCATTGAAATAATGTTGTTTTTAGTGTAAAAGACCCAATAAAAAAAAAAAAAAAAAAAAAAAAAAAAAAAAAAAAAACCCAAAGCCCTTGAGAAAGCTGGTTCCAAGAAAAAGTTAAATATTACGATTAACTTTTTTCTAACCATATAATTGCGACTAACGATTTTTTTAGGGGAATTCTATGTAAGGTTTTTTTTACCCTATTCATGAGGTAAAAATATTTTTTCATTAGACTCATTTTCATGGTCCGAATCAAAAGGACGCACCAAATAATTATGAGACTTACCACACTTACTTAATCATTCTTTTTAATTTTAATAGTTTATAAAAAATGTTTCAAAAACATTAAAAAAAGAAAAAGAAAAATAACCCACCACCTTGCCTTCCCAAATTCGCCGACGAAGTTGCGATGAAGGTCGTAACGGAGGCGAGCGGAGATCAGGCTCTCGATTTTTGTGAAAAATGGAGAGCACGAAAGAGAGAAGCAGAAAGAATAATTAAAAATTAGCGATTTTGTTATGGACCCTTAATTGTCGTCCAACACCCCCCCTCAAGTTGGAAGTGGGATTGAAATGTCAAGAACACCCAACTTGTGAAGTAGTCGGCGATAAGCGTCACCTCCAAGTGGTTTGGTAAAAAGATCCGCCAATTGTTCGTGAGAACGTAAGTAGGAAGGAGTAATGAGACCTGCTTGAATTTTTTCTCGAACAAAATGACAATCAATTTCAATGTGTTTGGTGCGTTCATGAAAAACAAGATTTTCAGCAATATGAATAGCAGCTTGGCTATCACAATGAACTGGAATTGGTTGTGGATGGTTGAAACCAAGATCCGAAAGAAGATATTTTAACCATTGCAACTCAGAAGTAAGTGCAGCGAGAGAACGATATTCTGCTTCTGCAGAAGAACGAGAAACTGTTGGTTGTTTCTTGGTTTTCCAAGAAATAGGACTAGAACCTAACATAGTGAAATAACCAGTGGTGGATCGACGTGTAGTAGGACAACCTGCCCAGTCAGAGTCAGCATATCCGACTAAAGTAAGAGAACTAGATGCAGAAAGGAATAAACCTTTACCAACAGTACCTTTAAGATAACGAAGAACCCGGTTGGCAGCATCAAGATGAGTGGAATGAGGAAATTGCATGAATTGACTAAGTGTGTTTACAACATATTGAATATCAGGTCTTGTTACAGTGAGGTATAAAAGACGTCCCACTAGTCGACGATAAATTGTCGGATCAGGAAGGGGAATACCATCTTTTGGTCGTAAACGAAGATGTTGTTCCATCGGAAAATCAGATGGTCGAGAACCAGTCATACCAGAATCAGATAAGATGTCAAGAGTATATTTTCGTTGGCATAGAAAAATTCCTTGTTTAGAGCGAGATACTTCAATACCTAAAAATACCGAAGATTGCCAAGATCTTTTATGGAGAAAGATTGAGCAAGAAATTGTTTGATGTCAGATATGGCGTCATCATTGTTTCCAGTGATAATAATATCATCGACATAAACAAGAACAAAGATAGAAGTCTGATCATGAATATATGTAAAAAGACTATAGTCTGAAATAGATTGATGAAAACCTCGGCGAATAAGAGTGGTTGAGAATTTAGAGAACCATTGACGAGAAGCTTGTTTAAGACCATAGATAGATTTATTTAATTTGCATACATGAGTCTCCCCTTTACTAGAGAATCCAGGGGGAAGTTTCATGTAAACTTCTTCATTGAGATCTCCTTGGAGAAATGCATTGTTGACATCAAGTTGGTGTAGTGACCAATTTTTGATGGCAGCAATGGAAAGAAGGAGACGAACAGTAACTAGTTTGGCCATAGGTGCGAAGGTATCATGATAATCGATTCCTTCAACTTGGGTATAACCTTTAGCAACTAAGCGAGCTTTATACCTCTCAATAGAACCATCGGATCGATATTTAATTTTGTAGACCCATTTACAACCAATGGGTGACTTGTCTTTTGGAAGTGAACATAAAGACCAAGTGTTGTTTGATTCAAGGGCCTGAATTTCTTTGGCCATGGCATCACGCCATTCAGCAGATTTCATGGCCTGAGAATAAGATCTCGGTTCTTGATTTTCAATGATATTTGTTAGAAAGGCACGATGAGAATAGCTTAGATGGGACCAAGAAAAATAATTCGCTAGGGGAAAATTAGTGGAGAGTGAAATATGATTACAAATATAATCCTTAAGATGACCTGGTGGGTGACGAATTCGCTGAGGATGATTATTGATGATAGGAGCAGGTGGCATTGATGGAGAATTATTGGAGAGAGTATCCTCAGAAATAGATGAAGAATTGGTTGAGTTATTAAGCGGAGAAGACATGGGAATAGGCACTAGAGAATCATCAATTGGAACAATGGGTGGTGTAGTGTAGTCAAATGTTCCATCATCATGAATTGGAGTAATGGCAATTGAATTTTTAAATGATGGAGATGGAAGATCATGATATGGAAAAATTGACTCATGAAAAATAACATCACGAGAAACGTAGATTTGATGAGTTTTGAAATCATATATACGATATCTCTTTTGACCATACGGATAACCAACAAAAATACCGGGTTTGGCTCGCTCATCAAATTTATGTTGAATATTCATATTTTTAGCAAAACATAAACATCCGAAAACTCGAAGAGATGAATATGATGGAACAGTTCCAAGTAAAACTTGATGAGGTGATTTATATTTAAGGATTGGAGTTGGAAGTTTGTTA
Organism: Ficus hispida; assembly: GCA_025413025.1. Lineage (NCBI taxonomy): Eukaryota > Viridiplantae > Streptophyta > Magnoliopsida > Rosales > Moraceae > Ficus > Ficus hispida. The sequence continues at coordinate 19,868,544 of CM046366.1, read as the reverse complement.
ATAAGAAAAGCAGCAGTGAGAATACATTCACCCCAAAAAGAAAGAGGCAAGTTCGCTTGAAATCGTAGAGCTCTAGCAACATCAAGTAGATGCCGATGCTTACGTTCTACAATGCCATTTTGTTGGGGGGTTGCAATGCAACTACGTTGGTGAATAATTCCATTGTCATGAAACCATGTTTGAATTTGTTTAGAAAGAAATTCAGAACCATTGTCTGAACGAATGGTTTGAAGTTGAGGAAGAAAAATGTCCCCATTACCGGAGTTGATACGAGAAATTTTTGTATTGAATTGACGATTGATTTGATTAAAAAAATGAATTAACATGTTGAAAGTTTCTGATTTATGTTTCATTAAATAAATCCAAGTACACCTTGAATAATCATCAACAATAGTTAAAAAGAAACGTGATCCATTTTTGGAAGGTATATAGAAAGAACCCCAAATATCAACATGAATTAATTCAAAACAATGAGAAGAACAAGATGCACTTTGAGAAAAAGAAAGACGTGACTGTTTAGCACGTGGACATATATCACAAACGAAATCTTTATTTGCAATAATATTTGGAGAATTCTTAACAATGAAATCAAAACGAGACCTAGATGGATGACCAAGGCGAGAATGCCATAGATCAAATTTATTACAATGCGTGAAAGAAAAAGCAGAATTAAAGCCTAAATCTGCATTTAGATAAAAAAGACCATTTTGAGCACTACCACGACCAATCTTCTTCTTCGTTGTTTGGTCCTGAAATATACATTCAGAAGATGAAAAAATTACTTCACAATTTGTTGACTTTGTTAATTGTGAAATAGATAACAAATTGAATTTAAAAGATGGAATGTGAAAAACATTCGTGAGAGTAAGTGATGATGAACAATGAATTGTGCCTATGTGTGTCACAGGCGCCTGAGAACCATCAGGCAATTGAACTGATATACTTTTATGAACAGTAGAATATGAAGAAAAAAAAGAAAGAGATGTACATATATGATTAAAAGCACTTGAATCAATGATCCAACAAGAGGATAAACAAGTGAGAGCTATACCTGCCAAATGGACTGATGATCCACCAGATTCTTCTTTGGCTAGAAGTGCAAGAATTTTGTTGTATTGTTCAGATGTTAATTGATTAGCAAAAGTAGCGGAAGTGGATGACGGTGGCCCTGATTTCTTCTCCTGCTTATCTGGGAAGCCATGAATCTGGTAACATGTAGCAAGAGTATGACCATGCTTGTTACAATGTTCACAAAAAGGACGTGGGCGCTTTCCTGAAGGCCTAGATGGTGGTTTAGATGCCTGTAGCGCTGCCGAATCAACGGTAGGAGTTGTTCGAATATTAATCTCTTGTTGTTTTTCTTCTTGTCGTACTAAATTGTAGATACGCTGAATTGAAGGAAATGGCTCCATCAAGAGAATTTGACTGCGAATAGCTGAAAAACGATCATGGAGGCCTTGAAGAAACTCCATGGCACGATCTTGATTCTGCTGATCAATAATGCTTTTAGCATTACCACAGATACATTGAGTGATAGAAATAATGGAACTGAGTTCGTCCCATAAAGATTTGAGTTGTGTGAAATATAATGAAACTGACATACCTTCCTGCTTGAGGACAGATATTGATTGTTTCAATTGATAAATCTTAGGATTATTTGATTGAGAAAAACGATCCCTCAGATCTGTCCAGATTTGTGCTGCAGTTTCAGCATATAGGATGCTTGGACGGATCTCAGGTGAGACTGAATTAAGAATCCAACTTCCAACCAGATCATTACACCGTTCCCAGTTGGAAATATCATCTTTCTCCTTTGGAATTGGAAGTGACCCATCAACAAAACCAAGCTTGCTTTTTGCACGAAGTGCCATTGTTATTGCACGACTCCATGATACATAATTGTCTCCTGTCAATAGAGGCGTAACAAGAACGGTAGAAGGACTATCTGAGTGATGAATGGCATAAGGATCTGTTTTGATAGGTATTGATGATTGTGGTGATGACGAAGGTGGTGTGATGTCGGACATGATGAAGAGATTAAAAAAAAATAAATAAATATAAGACTAGAATGTGATATCTTTCCTTGCTCTGATACCATGTGAAAAATGGAGAGCACGAAAGAGAGAAGCAGAAAGAATAATTAAAAATTAGCGATTTTGTTATGGACCCTTAATTGTCGTCCAACAATTTTCTGTTACGGTGCTCCATCGCCACCATGCCCTCCCGTGCTCGTGCTCCTCGCCGGAGAAGAAGGGCCTCCCTTCGCGAGCGGCGCGACGGAGGATCGCCCCTCGGAAACTCTACAGATCCGGCGTCGACCACTTCCAGATCTGCCGCAGAGATCAGTCGCCCATGGTAGTCCCCCCTCGCCTTCTCCCACGCCGTCGTTCGACGACGCGAGCTCCTCGCGACTATCGGCGAAGCCAACGCGACCGCATCGTCGTGGGTAGTCGGCTCTTTGGTCCGTGTTCGCGGTCCGCTGGCTCCATCGAGAGATCCGTCACCGCGAGCCACGATTTGAAAATCCTTCGACGGCTTCGCCAGCTCCGGCGACGGCTTCTGTTTTCAATTTTTATTCTTTTTTTAAGGGTAATAACTGCATTTAATCATGTGTGGGAGGACTTACTCTATTTTGGTGCTCCTCCATTGTTTCTTATCATCCGAATTTAATCCATCCCAATTCCTTCCCGATACCTCCCACAAAAAATCTCGGATCAGTTACTGATTATCGCCTTGATAAGCTATTGTCTCGTGGGGGAAAAGTACATCCCCACGTAGAATTGCCTTCTTTTTTTTTTTTTTTTTTTTTTTGATTTTTTTAACTTGTCCCTATGTTTTGAATTTAAAAGTATTATAGAATTTTTTAAATTGCTGACAATTATTACAGTTTAAATAGAGACACATTTGTGCATGTTACATGAAATTATTTGAAAGACAGACTCTAGAATTTTGAATAATTTTTAATTTTTATTTTAAAATACTCTCCTGTCTTAAAATCAGATAGGTCTAGTAAAACGATTTGTAACAATTAATTGATTTTTTTTTTATAACTTTTTGTACAGGTTTTTGAACACTTCATACGTGCATGGCCATTGGAATCCAGACTCTATTCAAGACTTTATTGTGTTATACAAAAATTATCCTTGAAATAGCTAAAATTCAAGATATAAAAGTGTCAATTATTCTTAATTAAGTGAAGAAATAAAGTACGATGATGGAAAATCAAACCATATTATTGATGTGGTTGGTGATAGTTAGGGGTGGCAATACGGGTCGCGACACGACGACACGACACGAACACGACACGAATTTGACGGGTTCGGGTTGAGAAAAATTGGGGGCAGGTCGTGTCCGGGTTAGGAAAATTTGACACGAAAAAATTCGTGTCGTGTTCGTGTAGACCCGCAAAAATTCGTGTCAATTTCGTGTCACTTTTCGTGTCAAGTTCGGGTCAATTTCGGGTCAAGTTCGTGTCAAATTTTGTGTCAATTTCGGGTCAAGGTCGTGTAGCGGGTCAGTTTCGTGTCGCGGGTCAGTTTCGTGTCAATTTCGGGTCAAGTTCGTGTCAAATTTCGTGTCAATTTCGGGTCAATTTCGGGTTAAGTTTTGTGTCGCGGGTCAAGTTCGTGTCGTGTTCGTGTCATCCCGTTACGAGTTCGTGTCGTGTTCGTGTCACAGTTTCGTGTCGTGTTCGTGTCACGGGTCGTGTTCGGGTTGGGGTAGAAAAAATTCGACACGACTCAAACACGACACGAACACGACACGAGACACGAATTGACACCCCTAGTGATAGTAATCATGCAAGTAAGATAAGGATGTTCAAGCTTATAAGTGCTCGTAGATTTTATTATAGCTAGTAATTATCTGAAAATTATAATATAATAAAATTTATTTTTATATCCATCTAATTTCTTTTTTTAAAGGTCATTAATAATTAAACTATCAATAAATTTTATATATTGTATTATAATTTTATAAGATCTAATTTTATGTCCATCTAATTTTTCTTTCTGAAGTTTATTTACGATCGAACTATTGATAAATTTTACATGATATATTTTACTTGTGTATAAAAAAAAAAGAAAAAAGATAAGGATGTTCAGAGCAAAATAAATTAATAAAAAATAAGATAAGGATGTGGTGTCCACCCAAGTAATAACAAGAGCATCTTTCATTAATAATCAATTAAAAAAAAAGAGCATCTTCCCTCTCGCTTTAACCAGAACATGCCAGTGGCATTTTTGTAAATATCCACGAGGGACGAAAAAGATGATGGGGGTGTGAGAGGATGGCAGTGAAGGCACGAAATAAATACTTTTTTTTTTTTTTTTTTTTTTTTTAAATTTTTGGGTTAACAAGTGGGTTTGAGTTTGATCATTACGAGGACATATTGCACTTTTACCTCGTATTTTAACTTCTTCACAATATCAACTATTTGTTAACTTTTTATTTATTTTTTTAACCAAAAATTTTTTTTTTTACAGTACAGACAGGTGATTTTCTCCAAAAGTAGCCGAGAAAGAGTCTGCTTTGTCTACAGATGTATATTTTGAATCTTATCAAAAAAGACATTTTGTGGTTGTCTTACACCACAATTGTGGTAAAAAAAATAAAAATAAAAATAATAGGAAGGTTTTGCTTTTTATGAAGAATAATTAAGTCTAAGGTGTGAAATTGGAAAGACACTATAATTAGAGGGAGTAAAGTGAAATTTGACCTAAAAAGTAACAATAATAAATATTTAATAAGAGATTGGAGAGAGAGAGAGGCGATACTTTTGGTTGAAGTGGGGGGGTGTGAAGAGAAATGGCTTGCGTAGGTGTGTTCGGTGTTGGAGGTCTAGTAAGCGGAGCCACAATATCGAGGAGTTATTGCCCAGCTTCTTCTTTTGGGGCTTCGACTTCAACAATTTCAAGTAAACAGAAAATAAAGCTGGTGATCATTAGGGCAGAGTCCATGGCTACAGAGAAACTTGGAATCAAGATTGAGAAAAACCCTCCTGTGTCCAAGCTCTCCCAACTCGGTGTCCGAAACTGGCCCAAGTAGGTCGCAAAAAAACCCCCTTATTTTTTGTTTAAATATTTTTCTTTTTTGTGCTAGTGGGTAATTAGTTTTTTTTTTTTTTTTTTTTTTTTTTTTTTTTTGTGGGGGGTTTTGAATGGTGGTAATTAGTTATAATTATTGTACTAATGCTTTATTTATCAAATATATATATATATATATATATATTTTTTTTTTCTGACATTTAATTTGGAAATGGCAGATGGGGTTGTCCTCCAAGCAAATTTCCATGGACGTATGATGCGAAAGAGACGTGTTATCTGCTGGAAGGAAAAGTGAAGGTGACACCAGCAGGGTCGACAGAGTCTGTAGAGATTGGTGCTGGGGACTTGGTTGAATTTCCCAAAGGAATGAGCTGCACCTGGGATGTCTCTGTTGCTGTCGACAAGCATTACAACTTTAGCTAGCTACTTCATATCATATGTGTTTCTGCTCTATTACTAACAACTACTCTTTCTTATATGGTCTTTAACTATAGATTCTGTGCCGTGTCTGCTTAAAAATATGTGACATCTTCTATGTGTTGTGCTTATTGCCTTACCTGCGTCCTGTTTATCTTTGATTTTTCAGTTTTGTCTGGGTTTTTATGATATTTAGGGGTATATATTTGGAAAGAAATAGAGAACATAAGGAGGGAGTGATAGATCATCTTGGCAAAAGATATTCCAAAGATATTGGGGATGAAGGGATATTCTTTCTTTGATGTTGTTTGATACGGAATCCCTCCAATAATCTCTTCCGTTTAGAAGATATCAAAATTAGGGTGTTTTCGAGCATTAAGTGTCCCTTTTCTAATCTATGCCTTCATTTTCTCTCTCTCTTATAACACAACCATTATAAGAAACCATGAACGTCAAAATCCTCTCACTAATCCCTTCACTCCTTTTCTTCCTTGCACATTTCTCTCCTCCTACCAAACAACTTTTAGGGATAATGGTTAGTTTCCCATTATCATCAATTCAAGTTAGCGTTGTCCTTATATTGTTTTGAGTTAGTTTCCTAGTTTGATTTTTTTTCTTTTTTTTGAAAAGTTTGCCTGTCATTACTAACATGGTTGGCTCGGAAACTCAATCTACTTGTAGTGTTCCTTTGTTAGGATTGGAGTTTAGAGAACGGATTCTTTCTGGAGTGGATTCTAGGCTACTTGATAGATTTTTGGATCTACTGATCTATTGGAGACTTCATTGATCTTTTACACTCAGCTTAATAATGCTAAAGCTGCAGTTTGTGAATCGGATTACGCATTCCGATCTTAATAAACCTTGGAGTGAAGCCAAAGCCTTCCTATCATTATGTAAGTTTTGAGGTGGACATAACATGCCCATGCAAGACTGGTCATGGGCAGTCTAGATTTTTTTTTGCAGGAGATTCTTGTGTCACCCATAATGGTTTATAACAGACTAGTACTGATGCAGAGGCATCACTTGAATACAAGGGCGGGTTTATGTGATCGGTGGCCTCGAAGAAGGCCTTGACCTGTTTGTAAGGGTCCTTGAAGTAAAGCCTAAACTAGTAGATCCTGGAGAGTGCGCTCTCGAACCTGGTCCTGGGTAATCGATGGGAATAGGTTGCTCCTCTCCTAGTAGTTGCAACTTTTGAGGATCGAACATATTGGTTGCATTTTGTCATGTGATCTGGATTGAAACTTCGGAGGTGAGTAGATCATGTATAAGAGAAATGGCCAGGGCGCAGTTCCTCTATTAACTCAAGCTGTCTTATTACTCTTTTTGGTTAGTGCTTGATCTCTATCGCAGCTGTTCTTCCTTCGGATCGTCCTTTTCATATTTTTCTTGACAGATTTTATTTGCTTTGTCAACAAACTATAGTATGGAATCGAACCACAAGCAGATACCCCTCAATCGTAACTACGAGTCCTTGCTTATTGCTGTCTTGAATATTTACGTTGTTGTTTTCGTTGAGATATAACACACACACACACACACACACATACTTTCCCCTTTTTACCCCTTCCTTCTCGGCTGCCAAGTAAAGGATTTTTATTTTTTTTTAAATTTCTTTTTTCTACCTGCACTGTTTGCCTTGTTTTTCTTTCATCAACCGTGGCCTCCTCGTAGATTATAAGAACTATTAACTGCTTCACAATTCACAACACATCTCAAATTTATCTGGATATTTAGCCTCAGACGACGGAATTTTTTATCTTTTCTTCAAGGCATGTAAAGTTTCCATCCATGACATCAGATGCAAAAGATAGAATATGTTTTTATTTATTTATTTATTATTATTTTTTTATATGCCTCGTATTATTAGCCACATCTTGTACTCATTCAGGAATTCTACACCTTCGTCATTCTTCTACTTTCTGATCGGATATTGTCTCGTCCATGCTGTCTCAGGAACCTTTTCAATACAGCCCGGAATCTTAGCTCGCGTTAACTCTCAATCACCGTCTCGATAAAACGCTAGCTCGAATAGATAGACATTTCTGTTGGAGTAACTGGAAACCAAACCTGTGCGAAAGTGTTGCAGAATTCCTTTTTTTCGTTCAAGGTATCAACTAATGTGGGAGGTGTAATGATAGAAACCAGCATTTCTCGTTTTCACAAATACGATAGTTTATTATTTCAGATATCAGAAAATATTTTCAAGTATATGCAGATTCGTTCATGTAATTCATTCCATTACGTCCCACTGACAGCGTCCACATATTATTCCAAATCCAAATTCAATGAACCCGGCTTTCTTTACAAGGGATTGGCATTCAATCTATCTCTAGATGGTAAAACACCATTGTTAAAATACCATATGGATTTTAAAATCTTAATTTTATATCAAATTTTTTTATCTTTATTTTTTAAAAATCAAACTTTATAAGTCCATAACTTTCTCATTTCATATCGAAATGAGATGATTTTTATCTCAAAATATCGTAAGGACGTGACGAATAAGAGGAGATCTATTTTGTATATTTTTTTCCGAACATATCTCAATTTTTTACGCTATATTCTTATCATAGAATTTTTTCAAAAGTTTTTCTCTAAATGCATATTTTCAATCTAACATTCAAAATACTATTTTCAGATGTCCCTTCAAATTATCATGGTACGCTCCTCCCATGATATTAAGGGAAAAAGGAGACTAGCATTAAAAAAAAAAAAAAAAAGAAGTTTCAAGTATATAAAGTAAGGTCATTTTGCACTGTTATCACTTAAATTTATCACATAATTATAATTTGTACATTACATTTTTAATTTGGCAACTTGTCTTGAACTTAAAAATTCATAGTAAAGCATCCCAATCGATAATAGTGTTAATTTTTAAATAATAATTGACCTGTAATGGCACGTAGGTCACTAATTAACAACATAAGGTGTTATTTTTTTATTGATGTTAACATGAATTTATATTAAAATAAAGTTAGTTTTAACTGAACTTAATGAAAGACCTTAAACTCAATAAATTCATCTTAATATAGACAAAAATGACTATTCCTACCATTAATTAATTAAGATTAGAGTCGGTATCCGTAATCTACTCTTTTCCTATTTCTAGATATCACTCCCCGGATCAAGGCCAAGTAGCAAAGTTTGTCACGGATACATTTGTGTAAACCAAAATTTGTAGTAACCATCATATATCAATCCCCTGTGAGTGTATCTGAGGGTGAGAGCCTGAAGAGTTGTTGAATTAGCCTTGGGAGGATGGAGAGTCCTCGCCGCAAACTCTTCACAGCACAGAACTGAGATAAACAACTAATGGCATGTTTGGACCGTAGGTTTTTACGGTAAGTTCAAACACAATTTAAATTTTTTTTGTGAAGAAAACACTCTAGATAAAACGTTTGAATTGTGAGTTTAAATTCATGATCTAATCAGTGTTTAAATAGTCGATCAGTTTGGAGGTGTCGGGCAGGGCAGGGAGGGCCCTTACCCTTCCTCAGGCACTAGTACATCCTATAACCGGGGTTTAATTTGTAAATGTCATTGTCGGAGCTCAGTGAAGCCTCAGATCTCTTGTGCTCTTGATTTCAAAAAATCCTACAATATTGCAGCCTCTACGTGCAGGTTCAAACTCGCAAGTGATTTTTATACGAAAATAACACATACTTGCAATTGGCCTAGTTCTTATTTTGTTTAGCTTATAATATCGCAATTGATACCAAATAATAAATGGGTACAATAACTGAATCCAATGAGAAATGAGGAAACAACCATCATCATATATTTTCAACATCTTTGATCCCAAAAATTAAATTTTTATTTTTTTCCTTTTTCCTTTTTCTGTGCATTTCAAATTCCGCCATCTCCTCAATATGCAAAATCAATAACCTTATACTAAATACACAGCTCAAGCAATTTAGAAAGTCCTCGAGTACTTACGAATTTCATACATTATTGAAGATATGGACACCAAATCCTTGTTTAGAGCAGACCCGCCAACGATCTTCTTTATGCAATCCGAGAGCCTAGTATAATAAAGCAATAGCTGAGTCAATGCAGCCCTCAAAATTTCCATGCCACACAAAAAGTTGCTGAAGGACGTGATGACGTCCTTGTGCATCAGCTCGATCGCAACTTTCCATCTACTCGCGAAATCTTTCACCAAAGGCTCGACCTCTGCAACAGCGATAGGCCTCTCCGAGCTAGCACTTTGGTCCTCCGCTGATAAGAAACTCACAAATCAGTAAATTTGTTTTAATCTGAGTACTAGTCTGAAGTCTCAGAGATGATTGCACACTTACAGGCTCGTGTTTTGACAAATTTGATCAGGTCATTGAAATGCTCTAGAAGCAATTCTTCCTGCATCCAAAGATAAACCAATTGACTCACAAAATGAAAAAAGGGAATTGAATAACTTCGAAATTCAGAAGTTTATACTGCATGCAACCATAAATTAAAGTCTTCAGTATGGAAATGTTACATCAAACGGTAAAAACATCCGAAAGATATTGGTTAAGACCACTACCACAAATAATGCTGTGTTGCTCTTCAGCAATTCCTCAAAGTGCATTTGAATTTTCCCACCTTCCGGGCCAGCTTCCTGAAATGATAAAAGGTTGCGTCACAGCAGTGATGAGAGGCCAAAGGAGAATTACAGCTTTATATTTGAGAAGAGTAACTTTTGCCCCACAACCGTTCAAATCCTAAAGTTTCATCTCTATGGTCAAATAGATTCTAGACCCAAAAGCATGAATTCAATGTTATTTTTTATTTTTTATTTTTATTTTTTTACCTTCAGCACAGCAATGGTCATGTCATAGTTGTTGATCAGAAATACAGTTTGTAGCTTAGGTCTCGGGAATGTTTTGGCAAGCTTGATAAGCAAATCATTAACAGCCATTCGTAGTCGTTCCAAGTTTAATTCAAGCTGCAAACCACATCGAGAGAGATTTTAATTAACCGACACTAGTTCTTCAAAAAGCTTTTAGTAACCGACTATCTTACTTAGGGATTCAATAAGTAAATGTCATACGACTTCGTTCTCTTTACTAACCTGCCCATCTCCATACTCGACATTGAGGTGAATCAGTGAAGCTGTAAATTCAGCATAACGCCTCATGACATAGTGAGGGTGAATATCATCCTCCCACAAATTCCTCACATTCGCATTGCGTAGGCTATTGAGATGCATGTCAAACACCATTTTAAAACGAGGCCATAAGGCAATGTTGACCTGCTCATAGTCATTAATCAGTCCAAGACATGGTACGTGCCTTACTAATCTGGCAAGAATTTATGCATGAATGAGTTCTACAAGTTGGATTACTGTTACAAATCAGGCAATTAGGAATTACAGTTATCATGTTTTATATCATGTAACAACCCATGTTTAAGATAAAAGGAATACTGTGACAACTACATCATGCTTTATCTAAAGTTGACCATCAAACTAGAGGATCCGACATACATCGGCGTCACATAGAACGAATTACCAAAAGTGAACATGCAGCATGTAAATTAACACAATAAACAAATCAGATATCAGTTTAACGGACAGTACCTTGTCTAAATATGAATCCAAGCATGGAATCCGCCTCCGTGACATAATGAGCTATTACGAAAAGAATGTCGTCACAGTTTAAGAGTAGGACATTTAGTAGTGCAACCAAAAAAAAAAAAAAAATGAAGATAGTTGCACTGTTATGGCTAACACTCTGCTTCAATATGAAAATATACCTGGTGCTGGTGTATTATGCGAATCATAAGCATGAGGCCAATGGCATCGTAACAATTAGAAAGTATTGAATTGAAATGTTCGTCAATGACAGAAAAAGGGCCTGACATAAGAGAGTTTATGCTAATTCATTATGGTGAATCTAATATAATTTTAAGAAAAAGAAATATGAAAAGAACAATACAACGGCAGCAATAACTCTTTCTAGATATGAAAATTTAGGCAGCCACCAAATGCAAAAAAGTTTGGAGGGAAGCATGCTGCTTGCAGATGAAGATTTTTGCAATTTATGATTAGGAATAGCACATGCAATAATCATTTACCTGTAAAAATATCATAAAATATAGGTTCCTCGCCAAAGAAATCACCACAAAAATGATACCTGCAAATTCGAGGGAAGCTTTCAATGGACAAGTACATAATTTTGTTTTTTGCTTTCATAGAAAAAGCGCAGGGAAAACTTTAGAGTACTCAGAAGTGGCAGTATCCATGAGCAGCTTGTGCAAGCTCCTGAAGAGGACCTCATAAGGATATTTGATGGAGCTGGCTTCAGCAATATGTGGAATTAATGCTGGTTCATCTATTTCCTGAAATGAACAAGAGAAAAGACATCCAAGAATGTTTCACTTGTTGCAATTCAAAAAATTACGTGGTTTCAGAGGAAAGCTACATGTGATACTCTCACATGAATTACTAAAGCATAAGAAAAGGGGAGAAGAAATTCAAGCAAACGTCGGTACATTATTTGGGGTAAGGGAGCCTTAAAGGACCTTTAAAATTCTTATTCGCTCCCCAAGAGCAAAAACTGCAGACCGGTTCTTCAACGGTTCCCTTCCTCTTGAAAAGAGACTAGTATTTCTGGTGTCTACCCCAATCAGATCACTAGATGTAGCAATATCCAACTGTAGTTTCTCCAGTGCCTGAATATAAGCCCAGAAATGTGCACTTAGAACCTGCAAAACATTTACCCAGACATCAGTATACCCTCTGTAATTTCCTTAACGGTGAGAATTTATCAGATAGAATTACCGGATGCCTTAATCTGGGAAAAGTTATGTAAATGCTATATGGGAAAAGTATGTAAATGCCATATCCCAATCCAGAGAACAAAGACATGTACAAATATTATAACCCATTTACAAACTCATTTTCGTACAATGGCAAACTTTGTTTGCACAGGAAGACACGTATAGATGCAACCAACAAGCAAGGAACTACTTCATATTCATTAGTTGAAAGGGAACTACGTTATACTCTTCAGTCAAAACAGGTAACTAAAGTACAGAAATGACCAACCTTGTTCATTGTGTCAATGTATGCTCCACGAACCTCAATGTACACCTCCTTGCCATGTTCCTTGAGGAAGGTAACAACATACCTACATTTGCACGACTTTTCAATACCGAATATAACTGAAATGGCTTTGCAAGTTTTGAGTTTCACAAATGAAACAGATACTTAAGAGTCTAATTTTAGAAACGGGTAATGATAAAATCTGAAACATATGTCGCAATACATGCATTAGCCAATTTTCCTGTTCTCAATAGATGCTCATGTTCTAGACACTGTAAATCAAAATTCTTTTAACTTGTAATATAGGTGAAAAGGATAAACACAGTAAAGTGACACTTTAATATGTATACTTGGCTTCTCCCAGTCCAAGTCAACACCATGCTTTCTCTAAAATTGCACTTAAGAAGTCAGACGGGAACTCTGTCCTTCTGGTAAATTGGTGGGACAGAAAGATGCGTAAATATGGTTGGCATGCAACCAGTCAAATTCCTCAACAAGACATAGTAGATTAGAAAGAAGAAAGGTTTTCAAAAATTTACATATATATATAGATATTAGAATGAAAAAAGTCTAGTATGATATGAAACAAAGCAACATGAAGTCAAAATGTTATCTTAATTTATTTTTAGATTCACTGATGTTTTAATCATGTAAGATACCATGCATCTTAAACTTGTGAAATAGCAAAAGATATACCAACAAGATGAACATCCCAACAACATCTGTAACCACTGAGTAACAATTTTGAAATTATAATATCTTACTGGTGAGATCACGGAAACGCACAACAATTATCATTTCATACAATTAAATATAATAAACTGTTAGGTCCAACAGCACTCTGCAAAACAATTGTACCATATGAAATCGAAATCGTCACTATTTAGAAAAAAGCAAATTACATGATGGTAACAGAAATGACTCACTTGTACTTTAAGAGAATGTTCTGTTGAAGGATCTGGAAATTAGTTTTAGGTTTTCTTAGTGCATAAAGCTTCTGAACAATGAAGTCAAACACCTGGAGAAAATAAATATATGGTGGGGCAACTAAGGTTAGTTATAAAGTTCCTACATAAGCACCAGTAACAAACTATAAAAGTTCTGAAACATCAAAATTTTGATTCTTCCTAAAACATGGCAAAAAAGGCATGTGGAATTCTAGCCAACATAAGATCATATGTAAAAAGATTCGTACATAAGCAGGCAATCACATAAAAGCAGCCATGGGATATATACATATGATACACATTAATATTTAGGACAGGGTACAACGAGCACTTTAAAATCAAATGGCACAAAACAAAAAAAACGCATGTTAATAATGAAGTAATTAATATCAGCTTGAGCTTATTGCAACTTATAATAAACACCTTTGAAACTGCTTTCTGCCGTAGTTTTTCAAGCTCAGGTTGGATGTCTTTCAGAGCCTTTGACATTTTAACCATGGTATCCAATTCTACAAACTTTAATTTCTTACTAAGAATTTCAAGAGTACTCATATATTCCTCATTGACCTGGAAAACAATTGGAATCAAGTATGTTACAAGCAGGAAAAAGAAGGGTAGTAAATATTAAATATAAAGACAGAATTAAGTTCAAGCTAAGAAAAATAATATTAGCAACAAACTGCATATGGAATCATAAAGCAACTATGAATAGTGGAGGCCTCGGAGCTTGTCTCCATGTTGAGGGGATCCATCTCCGGGAAGGTAACAATTTAGGAGAGTGGGGGGATTTCGAGAGTCCCAGGCTGTTTCTGTAAAATCTATTTTCTCCTCTTTAATAGACGATCCTAGTGACACTCTTTAATTCTTCAGACTTCATTTGGAAAACCAGGTGCTGCCTAAAGCTCAAGTATTTTTTGGCTTCTAATTTTTTCAGCAAAGAAAACCATATGTTTCAATTTCTCCGGGCGGCATCACGTGCAAGAACAATGGAGTCTACAGATCACCTTTCCTACATTGTCGCTTCCCCTATAACATTTGGTGTTTGTTGTTAAAGAAGTTACGGCATTCCTGGGTCAACCCTAGAAGTTGCAAAGATTTATGCGAGTCCCAGTTCTGGTTCAGTTTTAGCAGTAGAATGAAACTCTTTCGGTTTTAGCTGGGGAATTTGATAGGAAAGGAACCGCAGAGTCTTTGAGGGATGTGCGCAAGAGAGTGTAGTGTTCTGGAATACAATAATATTTCATATAGCTCTCTAGAGTGATAAAATAATAAAGATTAGGAATTTAGTTGCTTTTTATATTCAGATGTTGTTGGAAGTTGGGCTACATTTTTGTAATTCCTTTTGAGATATGTCTAAAGAGGATAAATCTTCCTCTATAGTTTGTACATAATTCTTACAATCAATAAAAGTTTCTTGTTTCAAAAAAATAATCAACACTTTGAATGTGGATGATAAATTAAGAGCTAAACTAACTATTAGTTCTTAAAACCACTAGAAAAACCTGAGGCCTTCTCAAAACTCGAATCGCTGACCAATTTTCTCTCAAAACAAGAGTTTAGACAAAATCCCTATATGGATGCAATATTGAATATCAATGCAAATAAAGAAAGGATGATCAAAAGTTTTTTCAAGACCATTGGCAAAACTACTAATGTGATATTGATTATAAATAATAGAAAATCAAATGATGTGCACTTATGATTCAGAAGTTAGAAAAGGCCAGAAATAAACATTGTTCATGTAATTCTACTTTGATACTGTAATGGGAAATCGATGTTGTGACAAATTTATTTGGAGACAAGTTACTCAAATAATTTTAAACTGGGAGAAATGAAATATAGACAGAAGACACTAAAGTGGTCTTTGTATCGGGTACACATTAAGCTTGTTTTCGGTTTTGGGACGACATTGTCTAGAACTAGAGATGAAACAGAAATTAATGTCACTAATCAAATTATATGGACAAGTGATATATGCATATCAGGTTTATGTACACAACATGTGTAACATACACATACATAAACGCCCCCATAAGGCATAAACTAATGAGGAAAATATGTACCTCTCCATCGATGATAATGTCCACCATCCTTGGAGGGACTATAATGTCCTCAACAAAATTTGCCAATTTTAATTCAGCCACCTGTTTGAAGAATGCAAAATAGCACTGTAAGTACAGATGTGATAAATGGTGAAGTATATTGACCAGTAGCAGGAGAGTTAAGCAAGCATTAGCATAAATAGTGCGCTTTTCAGTTTTAGATAGAGGTCATTACAGAATATCAAACCAAGTTATCACACTATTTTGAAGTTTTCAGTGGACGAGTAATAGAAAAGAAAATATCAGAAGAAAGAGAGAAAAAAGGAACAATAAAGAGTCGGTCACCGCACCAAAACCAGTACATAAATCCACACAGCCAAAATCCAAAAAAAGGACAGCCTAATCCCTATTAACATACCAAAGAAGAGGAATCAGACTGCATATTGTTCCTACTTTTCCATTTTTGAATTATTTTTCTTCTCGTGAGAAAGAAAAATGCAAAAGGACAATGTTTAGATATTCTCTAACAATGGCCTACATCAAGAAAATTGTTCAATAGAAAAAGAAAAAAAGTGAACCTCATGAAGCACAACTTGGTGTTATAAATCTATTTGGTTACAAAGTCATGGGAACAAACTGTTACATGCAATATATTTGGAAAATTTGCAACAGGAACAAAATCTTTAAGAAACCACGCCAAAAGAACAAGCGGCATAAGGTCAATCAACAACTCTAAAATTGCATGCAAAAAGACTTGCTATTTTTAAACCCTCCAAAGGAATTGAAACAGAGCTTTTCCATACAAGTAGTGATACCTTACGATTCTTTAGCTTCAAACCCATATCCATTGATTTCTCCTGCAGAATTTTTATGTCGGAGCTTATAGAACCAATCTCAGCCTGGAAATTGTTTCCCAAAGTATTGGAAATCTTGATGACATCATTAGAATTTCCCAAAAAAAAAAATAATAATAATAACAATAATAATAAAAAATAGAACACTATTATTAAACATAAACTTCTTGAAAAAAGTTAGAAAGCGAAGCATAAGAATGAGTTGATCTGATTCGACATGTTTAAAAAAAGATTGACATTCATTTCAATGAAATTCTATGTCATTAAGATGCCTATGCTTTGCAGATTAGTGTATCTATAATACAGAAACGATGAAATCATACTGATATTACTAAGAACAAAGAAAAACTCTTATACCACAAATAAAGTTACAAGCAAGAGTTTCTCTACAGACTAAATAGACACATATTGCAAACTACCAGATGCCAAGCAATAGCCGAACTACCTGAAATCCACTGAGAAGTGTTTCCATCTGCGACAAGATGCTGTCACAATCACGAATTTGTTCATGAAGAGAAACCAAATTGTCGCTTTCTTTTATATAATCCTGCAATGTCAAAATGGCTGAAATATCACTAAAGCAAGAAACAGGAAAACCCAGTAGAAGACAAAGATATCTTGAAGCAGGAAAACACTGTGGAAGACAGATATCTTTTGGAGTATGCTAAGCATTTGTTGACACAAGACTGATAAAGAAACTGAATATCAGATTATGACCATAGCAAGGTACTCTGGAGGGGCGGGAACAAAGACTATTTGAGGTTGGTCAAGAGACTGTACAGTTTTTATGGGATAGAATTAAGTTATTGGTTTCTTTTGGATGTACTTTGCAAAGAGAAAACACTTGGTAAGAAACGTTTGAAAGTTGTGCGATATTATGTCAAGCCATTTAGTATGGAACTCAAATGATATCTTGTCAATAGTTTTCAGCAAGTTTTTGCTGCAAAACCATAATATCATCATGAAAAGAATATCTTGATTCCTGAGTACTGCAAAAATGAAGACTTAAAAGTGCTTTACAAGCATATATGGAAAGCATACGACTTTGACCCAGAAAATGTTATTTTCAAAAACCAAAGAAAAGACCTGTATCGAGTCCAATTCAACTTTCCGGATATTGTTCTCTACCCCCTTTGTGTACTCCCGTAGTTTTGTGCCTTTGGATAGAATATTTGCAACTACCTGGCATGAAAATATATTAGAATAAACAAATTAGAGTTATAAACCTGGAAATGGTTAATACTGAGGGAAAAAAAAAAAAGAAAGAAAATTACATTATAGACATTAACAACTAGTTGAAGACTACAAGGTTGACAAGCAAATTTTTATTAAGGATTTTAACGACTTTCCTTTACTTATTGATCTTTAGGCATTGGCTAGCTTCTTCTTTTTTTTTTTTTTTTCCCCTGATTGTTGTTGGCGTAAGCTTTCCTTCTATTTTTCTTCTTTTCTTTGCGGACTTTTTCCACCTCACTCTTCTTCGAATTTTGTAAATCTAAAAGTAGTGTTGTAAAAAATACCAGCAAAACTCAATTAGGTTGGACTTTGAGCATCCCACAAAACTCAAATTCGCCCAAACATATATTTGCTTATCAGATGAAACTTTGCATTTAGTTACGATGGTCCGTTAGGTTAATAGGTTTGAGCAGAAAATTCAAATTGTTGGGAGAGAAAACATTGTAGAGAAAGTTTTGATTGTGGGTTTGAACCTATGGTCCAAACGGGGGCTCTAATTATAACAAAGCTTGCCCATAAAC
The DNA here is from genome assembly GCA_025413025.1 of Ficus hispida. Lineage (NCBI taxonomy): Eukaryota > Viridiplantae > Streptophyta > Magnoliopsida > Rosales > Moraceae > Ficus > Ficus hispida. Next base: position 19,850,455 of record CM046366.1, on the reverse strand, counting down.
CCGTTCAAGAACTTGGTATGAACCATCAAACGAAAAAAACAACCAAAGTAAGAAATTGATTTGAAACCAACTTCAAGATGATTACTTATTCTACTGAACATTAGTAAGACAATAACCAAGGTAAATGATGTTACTCACTTGATCATTTTTACATTCCTCCAGTTCTTGCTGAAGACCTTCCAACGATATGTCGTCGCTGAAAAGAAGATCAATACTATTAAAATAATGATTTCATCAATCCATTCCATACTAAGGTGAGCACCAGATAATGAAAACTACTCTATTTCATAGGTCAATCATCTCCCATAAGGCATTTAGATAATCCTCACCTTGCATAACTTTTCCCCCCAAAAAAAAAAAAAAACAAAAACTGAAATAAAAATAGTTTTCTTGGAAATATCACTCCAAATTAAGGGAACCTTCATTGTGAAATAAATCGATAGAAAAAGTTCGTTAAAGGGTTGTTATCAAAATGATTTATATAGGTCTAAACTAGTTCCAGATAAAAAAAAAAAAAAAAAGGGATAAATGTTAGTAAATCAATATCCTACAGCTCAAAATAACCATCATATGAAAGGAAAAAAAAAAAAAGAAAAAATGTGAAGACACACACACACACACACACCACACACACACACATATATATATGACCTGGTTGCATCGTCGTCAAGATTCAAGTCCCCAACAAATGTACCCAAATCAAAACCAGTCTTTTGAGAATCAATATCATTACTTTCTTGGTACTGGTATGAGAGGCCCTGCGAATACATTTAAACAAAAATATCAAATTACATTTCATTTGGATCATCACATAAATAGAATTTTGTTTTTCTTATTCTATGCCTTATTACAAAATTTCTAAGTATTTTCTTTTTCAATTTAAATGCAAAATTATTTCAAGAAATAATACCTCATTCTCTTTGCGACAGCAAGTTGGGCCATCTCAGAAGACTTATACATGAGCTAGCTAAGCAACCTACACTGAGAAGTGAGAGTAGAAATGTTAACAATGGAGATGATTTTGATCGGCGAATAATTTCTTGTTTTCAATTAAATTAATCATTTTGATCGGCGGCGAGCTCAGATCCAGACAGATCGTCGCCGGATCTGGCTGGAGCAAGGCCCTGAGCCTCGTCGGCGCCGGGGAGGGGAGAGAGGCAAACCTTGACCAATGAAGGAAGGAAGGTTCGCCGGAGGAGGCACGCGTGGTTCGCCGAAGGAAGGAGCAGAGAGACTAGAGAAAGAGGGGAGACGGGAGTGAAAAGGGAATTGAAAAATGTGGCTTCTTTGTTGTTTTATTATTTATTATTTATTATTTATTTTTTTCCATTAATTTTTTTTCCTGCTCCTGTGGGAGGTCTTGTTGTTCATATTTTTGGACAGAATATTTTAAATTTAGAGACTAATGATTATTTAGTGGAGTCGTTTGAGTTAAGATTTTTAATTTTAATAGTAAATTTATTTGAATTTTAGAAAAGGAAAAAAATTTTGAGAAAAAGATAAAAATATTTTGAGAAAAAGACAAAAAAAGTTTGAGTTTGATAGTTTGAATTGGGATGCCAAACAAGCTATAAATACCTGATTTATTAAGGATGCCTTTGGTGTAGTGACATCTCTAATAGGGATGGTAATGAGATTGGACATGGCTGGGTATGCTTCCCACATCATCATACCCGTCATCTTTTTTACTACTCAAATCTACCATTGTAATGCGGATGAGGGTAATCTACATTGAAGATATTGTACCTCTATCCTATATATTTATCCATTAAGAATTTAAAAAAAAAATTAAAACAAATTACAATAAAATTTTCATAAATTTGACAACAATCACAAATGCAACTAAAAACAAAACTAAAATTTTAAAAACAATCAAAACTACAAGAATCTATAAACTAAATTAATAGAAAATAAAAACAGTGAAACACTAAAAATCCAAATTTATACATAAACATAATATATATATATATATATATATATAATCTTAATAAGGGTAAATATATGTAGGACGGTACAGTATGAGAAAGTTTCCCAACCCCCACTTCGCACCCGCGCCGGAGGTTAATTTTAACCTTCATTTCCACATTCATAACCATGTACTATCCCGTACCCATTTTAATGGGGTGAGTACCCACTGATACCCACACCTATGGGTAAAAATGTCATTCCTAATCTCGAACTTAAAATTTTCATATAATTTTTTTATCTTTTCTGAAAAATAATAAATATTATAATTAATTTTTGAAAAGTCAACTAACTCTAACCTAAAAATTTCATCTCCAACCAGCGAACCAAAAGAAGGCTAAGAGAAAAATAAATAAAATAATTGTAGAGGATGGCTGAAAAATCATATAATTTTTTAAGATTGAAAAATTAGGGAGAGTTTGCATTAGAGTCTTTTTTAGAGACACTATATGTAGTTATCAGTTTTAAACCATTCTTATTTAATCTATTGGGGTTAAATATTAAGGGTGCATAATAGATGAAATAAGCACTATACATGCGGTGGCCAAAAAAAAAAAAAATTGCAAGAAAAAAACCTCTGAACTCCCATCTCCATGGATATTGCCCAACCCACCTACCCACTCCCGCCCTAGCATGCTGACCATCATGCAACTCACACTGTCAGCAGTGACCACCCACCCACGTCATCAGTCTCTCTCTCTTTCTCTCAGATATAGCTCCACTAGCTCTATCACCAAATCTACTATCTCTCCTCTCTTTCTTTCTCTCTCTGTTCTTTGTTGCAGCTCCACATCCCCTTACAAAGACTCGACGATCGTGAGCTCAACATGTGTGAAAGTTGATCGGTGCCTCCGACAGTCGAGGGCTCGTTGAGCATAATCGAGCAATGGTTAGATGTCGATAGTGTCGGTGTGGCTACCTTTGCTGAGTTCACCAAAGCTAAAGATGGTGGTGGCCGGTCTTTCCATGGCTGCAGTTGGTAGCCATTGTAATACCCAATTTTTTGGTTAGGAATTATTATGAATTAATAAGTTAATTCATCAAAATTCCTCATGTAAATTAAAATTTAGGTTATAATTTTAACCTAAAGTTATGAAATGAGTTTTTATGATGTGATAATTATTAATTTTGTCACGTAGTAGTTAGCTTAGGTCACATATTATTATTCGAAAAGGTTTGAATAGTAAAAAGTAATCAATTGATGCATGTATACGAAAGTTGTCAAATCACCAAATACAATGTTTCAATAGTTTTAACAGTATAGGAATTAGCAATTTTGGAGCATTCTAGACGAGATTTTTTCTACATATAAAAATGCAGTGCTAAGGATTTTGCCATCAACTTTTTAGTCCAATAAAAATTGAATTTTCTGACTTTTGATAGATAACATTTAGATAGATTACCTTTTTCAGTATGAGAACTTAGTGGATAAGTCATGACATCAAATAAGATTTCTATTTAGTTACTTTTTCAGTATGGGGATTTGGTAGATAAGCCTTAATGTCAGATAAAATTTCTACTGAGTCACTTTTTCAATATGAAAACTTGGTGGATAAGTCTTGACATCAGATAAAATTTTTATTGAGTTGATGTTTTAGTAAAAAGCCTTTTAGGATCGATTTTCTAAACGGTAAAAATTAATACTGCTTAACTTTTTGACAATATGGAACTTTGGGAATTGTGTAGTGGAAAATGATGGAAAAATAATATCAAGATAATAGTCTAAGAAATTATATGTTGAAGTTAATATCAATTAATTAACTTCCATTATCTGAAGTTAGAAAATAAGAAATTTTGAATTCAAAGGCTAGGGATTAATTAGTACCTTGATCAATGGATGAGAATTATCCCAATCTTTCTCATCTTATCTCTTTCTCCACACACCTTATAAAGCCTAAAATGTAATTAAAAATCTAGAGCTAGGGAAGTGATGTAAATCTTGTTTAATCAAGATTAAGCTTGCTTATTTATACAAATTGTCATTAACCTTTGCCTACAAATAGGCATCATGTCCACCCATTCTTCCTCACACCTTAAAGTTTCACTCTCTCCTCTCTCTAAAAACTCTCTCTCAAGAAGTTTTCTTAGACAGTCTTAAGTTTTCTTAAGAAAATTTCTTTAGTCTTCAAAAATTTCCTTCCCATTTTCCCACCCCCCAAACACCATCCTAGCTTATTAAGAGCTTGAAGAACTCCATCAAGTCCCTTCAAAGAGTTCTCTCCAAGGGAGTTCTAGTTCCGTTCTCCGGCGGAAACTCCAATCGTCAAGGTAGTTTCTTGACCGAAACTCTAGTTATTACTCTTTTAGTTTAAATTTTTATGTGTTAATATTTAAATAGAAATGCTGTCGAAATTTCTAGAATTGGTGGTTTAACGATATAGAATTTATTTATTGTTCGTACTCATGTTGTGGTTAGTATAGAATTTTTAGAAATCAAACTTAAATCAAAGATTTTGAATTCGATCCGTTCGTTAAAAATGTTAGAAATTTAAATGAGTTTCCATAGTTGGAAGCTATTAAGAAAATTAGAAAAACTATGGAATATGAACTATGGTGTAAACATATGTGTTTCAAAATTTTTCAAAAAGTTATTTTAGAAAGGTGATTTAGTAAAACTTATTAAAAATTGTCAAGTTTTTGGATTTTTAAAAAACCGAAGTATTTATGGTCAAAATTAGACTTGGCCATTAATATAAAAACTTTAGATAACATGTAGACGAACAATTTTTGTGAATGTTAATGGAGTTGTAAGTGGACGTACAAGAGGAGCAGCTATAGCAAAATTCTTAACATAGGTACAAGAGGAGCAGCTATCGCAAAATAGCATAATTATAAAATCCTAAAATTATATCATATATATATATCTAGACCCTAAAACTGGATCTGGGTAAAAACCCCCTGCTACCACCACAGAGCTAAAAAAAAAATCTCATAATTAAAGCTCCACCATAAATGTTGCACCACGACCTTTTCGGGCAGGGCCAAAAGAGAATTCGGGTCATCAAACTCTAACAATTTCTACCTTGACGAGAATTCCACAATCTTCGACAAAACTCCACCTCTTCCACAAAAGCCCTTAAGGGCTAAACTCGGCAACGAATACCAACCAAGTCCAAGCAATGCTTAAACCTAGCTATAGGGATTGGCTTGGTCATTATATCAACAGGATTATCATGAGTACTAACTTTGCTCACAACCATATCACCACGAGCACTGATTTCATGCACAAAATGGTACTGAACATTGATGTCTTGTTCTTTCATGAAACATCTTATCTTTTGTGAGGAAAATAGCACTCTAATTATCACAAAAGACTATAGTAATCTGCAAGTCTTCACTGACTTCACCAAATAGTATCTTCAACCAAATAGCTTCCTTATAAGCTTGTGTAACTGTCATATACTCAGCCTCAGTAGTAGACAACGCAACTATATTCTACAAAGTGGCTTTCCAACTGATAGCACAACCACCAATGGTAAAAACATATTCTATAAGAGATATTCTTTTATCAAGGTCTCCAGCATAATCAGAATCCACATACCTAATTACTCCATCTCTAGTTCTCCCAAAAGGCAAGCAAGTATCAGTAGAGCCTCGCAAGTATCTGAAAATCCACTGAACTACTTTTCAATGTTCTCTACCAGGATTCACCATGTATCTACTAACTGCACTAACTACATATGATTAATTTGAACGTGAACAAACCATAACATACATGAGTAATCCCACTGCACTAGAATATGGAACTCGAGACATATAATTAATATCTTCATCTGATTGTGGAGATAGAGTGGATGAAAGTTTGAAATGAGCCACTATTGGAATACTAATAGGCTTGGTATTCTGCATGTTGAACCTGCAAAGAACTTTCTTAATGTACCCTTTTTGACTTAGGTATAGTTTACCTACCTTTCTTTCTCTTAGAATCTCCATTCCAAGTATCTTCTTTGTTGCTCCCAAGTCTTTCATCTCAAACTCTCTACTCAGCTGGGCTTTGACCTTTCTTATCTCTCCCTTATCCTTGGCTGCCATCAACATATAGGGCTACACAAATGACCAATCATCACTTTTCTTATAGTAGACATAACTATCATAGCTACTTCTTCTAAGATTATAAGTGGTCATAAATGTGTCAAACCTCTTGTAGCATTGTCTGGGTGACTATTTCAGGCCATAAAGAGACTTCTTTAGCAAGCACATAGAATTATCCTTTCCTGAAACTACAAAACCCTTTGGCTGATGCATGTAGATGTCTTCTTCAAGTTCTCCATGTAAGAGCGTTGTCTTCACATCTAACTACTCAAGCTCAAGATCGTTCATGGCCACAATACCGAGCAAAGCTTGAATCGAACTATGCTTTACAACTGGAGAGAACACATCTGTGAAGTCAGCACTTGGAACCTGACTGTAATCCTTTGCAACTAGTCTTGCCTTATACCTAACTTTTCAACTCTTGGAATTCCTTCCTTCCTTTTGAATATCCATTTGCAGTGAATAGCTTTCTTACCCTTTGGTAATCTCACCAAGTCCCACGTGCCATTTTTATTAAGAGATTACATCTCCTCCTACATGGCAATCATCTATCTGCATGAGTCGTCACAACTAACTACCTCTAAATAAGTAGAACGTTCTTAACCAGAATCAATACCTTTAGCCACATTTAAGGCATAAGCAACCAAATCAGTCTCACCATACCTCTATGGAGGTTTAACATCTCTTCTGGGACCATCTTTTACAATAAAATATTATGGTGGTGGTGAGGAAATAACTCCACCCTGAATTAAGCTAGACTGAGATGTAGACTCCAATGTAGATCCTGAACCAATCTCTAACTCCACCTGTGTGCTTGATTTCTGGTGATTTTTATCAGAAGAATCTCTAGAAGATGAGTATGAAGCATAGCAGTTTCATCAAAAATAACATATCTGCTGAGTATGATCTTCTTAGTTTCTAAACACCAAAGCTTATATCCCTTAACACCAGACTTATAGCCAAGAAATGCACACTTTATAGATTTAGGTTTTAGTTTTCCATTATCAACATGATTATAAGCGGGATACCCAAATATCTTTAAATCAGAGTAATTAGCAGGAGTACTAGACCATCCCTCTTGTAGAGTCTTCTTCTCGATAGCAGTTGAGGAAGAGTGATTAACAATATAGCAAGTTATAGCAACAACTTGGGCCCAAAAAGGCTTAGGTAATACCCCATTGGAGCACATACAACGAACTTTTTCCATCAAATTCATGTTCATTCTTTCTGCCACACTGTTCTGCTGCAGAGTACGATGAACTGTCAAATGTCTCACAATTTTTTTCACTTGCACAGATCATTAAACTCATCAGAACAAAACTCCAAGCCACTATCAGTGCAGAGGTGTTTTCTCTGCTTCCCTATCTACTTCTCAATCATAGTCTTTTATTCCTTGAATGTATGCAACACATCGGTTTTCTGCTTCACAAAGAACACCTAAACTTTCATGGAGAAATCATCAATGATAGACAACATATAATAAGCACCTCCCTTAGAAGGCACCCTGGATGATCGTTAGAGATCAGACTGAATATAATAAAGTATTCCCTTTGTGTTGTGAATGCCTTTAGTAAATCTAACTCTCTTCTGTTTCCCGAAGATGCAGTGCTTACAAAACTTCAATCTATTTATACTTTAACCATCAAGAAGTCCTCTTCTACTAAGTTCAGCCATCATATTCTCACTCATATGCCTAAGATGCATATGCCAAAGTCTAGTAACATCACCATCTAACAAGGAAGGAGTAGAGATAGCAACATCACCTGTAACTATAGAATCCTACAAATCATATAAGTTGACAAGCTTTCTCTGCCCTTTCATCATAACAAGGGCACCTTTGCTAACCTTCAGAACTCCACCTTCACTAGTGTACTTCTACCTTTTTGAATCAAGAGAACTATAAAAGATACAATTTCTCTTTAGATTTGGAACATGCCTCACATCACCAAGTGTCCTGACAACCTCATCAAACATCTTAATTCTGACTGTTCCAATGCCAACTACCTTGCAAGACGTATTATGTCCCATAAACACAACATCTTTAGACACTGTTTCATATGTTGAAAAACAATCCCGATTGGGACACATATGAAATGTGCAACCAGAATAAAAAATCCAATCCATGGAAGGTTTAGAGTTGTCATCAAATGCAACTAGGAATTCGCCATCAATGTAATCATCTACTGCAATACCAATGTGGCGACCAACCTTTTCGTGGTCGTCACCATACTTATTTACTTTACTTACGTACGAACATTTGAACTAATTTTTTTTTTTAAATCATCACTTAACTTAGGATGAAAACTTTCATATTAATTACTTATACATACATATACATATACATATATATATACATATACATATACATATTTTGTCCCTTGTAGTACTAAAACATAGTACTTAAACACTACATAAACATAACGTAATTTTAACAAAATGCATGGTAGCTTCCAACCCATAGTTTCACAGTTTTGCCATGCCACGCTCACCGCATTGTATCAGATATTGCTACAGGATTGCTTACCTACAGCATAAACGTAAGTTATGAGCTATTGCTCAGCAAGTACAACTATTGCACCGCAAATCTTTTCATAAAAACCAATGCATGAACCTTTTATGCTTTCATTATTCATTAATAAGTTAGCGTTGGTTTTGGGCCCCTTACATAACATAAGTGTACGTACCGTGGCGCGCTGCCATGGAGTGGTTGGGGCGGCCAGCCCTGTCCAACTCAAACCATGAACCAAACACGACCTAACGCGGGTCGATACGACATAAGAAATATGTTCATCATCATCATACTTGAATCTTTTCATGATCATAAATAGTTTCCAATTTGAAACCGTATTCTTACAGATTACCATCTGTTTATCATCATACTTGAATCATCATAAACAGTTTCTAACTTGAAACCGTATTTTATTCATTACCGAGTGACTTATCATTAACGAGCATACTTCGTGATGCCATACCATCATAATATATATATCATCGGTACATCAGTATAACTTTGTGATGTCATAATATCATAGTATACATCATAACATTTTAACATAACTTGATCATCATATGCTAACATACATCGCAAGCATATCAACTTAACTTGATCATCATATTTCGTAAGCATATCAACATAACATCGTAAGCATATCAACTTAACTTGATCATCATACTTCGTAAGCATGTAAGCATATCAGCTTAACTTGATCATCATACTTCGTAAGCATATCAACATAACATCGTAAGCATATCAACTTAACTTAATCATCATATATCATAGGCATATTAACATAACTTAATTATCATATATCATAAGCATATTAACTTAACTTAATCATCATATATCATAAACATATTAACATAACTTGATCATCATATAAACATTCAGCATAGCATACCAACTTAACTTGAACACATATTATCAATAACTCTTCATTGCATACATATCATCATGAACTTATCAAACATTTTCGTTTATGCCGTAGGTGGAGTTGTACTTACCAGTTACACTAAATCTTAAATTTAGTGCTCCACCTAAACAGGTTGTTTTCCTATTTTCACAGAAAAATCATAAGATAAGAATCATCCTATCATAGTGTCATAATTACCCTAATTATTAACTTATCTTAGTAAAAGGGTATCAAAACATAGCATAAACTTTAAAACTTTACTATCTTTTAAAACCCTTGAATTCTGAAAACTATATTTGAAATCAATTCTTAAATTTGATCATTTTATAGCAAATCTGTTTGGAATTTGAAAACATTTCCTTCATGAAAGTTGTAGATCATGAAGGTTCCTACAACTTCTATTTTATACTTAAAACCCAAATCTGAACTTAAAACACTTGTTTCTGCCTTTGAAAATTCTTCGACCATTTTATTAACCTTCAAATAGGTCTCGGGTTTTTGTAAAAAAGAAGGTCTTAGAGGCCTTATTTTCAAAAATTGCCCACGTTGGCCCCTAGATTTTCCCTTCTCTACAACTTTGTAATTTTGACTTTTTCAATATTCGGCCTCTAAGGGCCTCAAAATTTGATTTCTAGATTACTGTCCAATTTGATCCGAAACTGGGAGTTTTCATTCGGTTTGGTTTTTAGGTAAGCTAACGCACACACTACCTCAAACGGGTACCCCGTGAGCCTATGTCAAGCATGCAGGCGTTACATAACCATTTCATAATCATACTTTCAGTTCTTATACTTAAAACTTCTGTGCAAACTTAATTGGTAATTCATACCAAAATAGGGTTTATAGGATTCTCCAAAACCCTAGTTTGCAACATACAACATTCTTCTACCAAACCATTCATAGTTTCTCATTTTTAACAACATGAGACCATACTGAAATCATGCTATAGTCATACTCACAGCTTTCAACTTTTAAACCAAAAGTCTTAAACTTTCATAAAACCTTAACTTGAAACTAGCATATCAAAACCAAATGCTAACCATTACATATAAAGCATGGTTTATAAATCTTAACAACCATAACCCATGCTTTTACATAACATCATACTCTTAATTCTCTTAACTAAAACGTAAATGAAGAGCTAGAGGTTAAAAGATTTACCTCAAGCTTCACGAGAAAGGTTCTAGCTTAGGGTTTTGAGGTTTTTCTTTTGTGCTAACTCACACCAACAAAACCGGATTACTTTTAACACTTGTTTGGTTTGGTTTCTATAAGGGAGAGAACTGAAACGTTGGCTGCTAAGTTCACTAAATAAACACAATGAATTATCCCTTTATCTATTTATAGGTGAACAACTTGTTCTTGCTTTGCCAACTAGTCCCCTAGAAAAATCTATTTGCTCAACAATCCTTGTGTGTTGGCCGACCATGCTTGGCCCTAGAAGATGAGTAAGCAAAGCTAAGGTGACTTACTCACCAAAGCTACTAAGTGATGTGTCATGCCCTCAAGATGGCTGGCCCTTAGGGTGATGATGTGTCAAAACCTTGGTTAGCCATGGAAGCGAGGCTAGGAAAGCTTATTCATCTAAGCTAGGCCACGAGGTGTCCTAATCCTAAGGTGGCCGGTTTAGGGTTGGCTTGGCAAGGCCTTAGCTTGCCAAGCAAGCAAAGCTAGTGAGCTTACTCACCATAGCTACTCAATGAGGTGTCAACCTCCCATGATGGCCGGTTCATGAATGGTGAAGTGTGAGAATTTTGGCTTGCCAAGTAAGTGCAGCTAGGGTGGCTTACTCACCTTAGCTAATCCATGAGGTGTCTTGACCTCTTGATGGCCGGCCTTGGGTGGTGTGGTGTGCTTGCCATTGCTAGCCACATGAGCAAAGCTATGGTGCTTGCTCACCAAGGCTAGTTCATGATGTGTCTAGCCAAGGTGATGGCCGGTTCCTTAGTGTGTCACATGGAAAACCTTTGCTTGTTGATGCATCACACATAGCCAAGTAAGCAAGGCTAAAATGCTTACTAAGTAAAGCTAGGTTTTTAGGTATCAAACTAACAAAGAAACACCTATTTCCTTATTTGCTTGAAAATCTCATGAGGTGGCCGGCCATTCCATGCTAGGTGTATAGATGGCAATTTGCAACATAGCTAAGTAAGCAAAGCTACTAAGCTTACTAAGCAAAGCTAAAATTGTGAGGTGTCAATTTCTAGTGAACCTCAAATTTTCATACTTTGCCTATTGATCCTTAAGAGCAAAATATTTGCTCATTAACCCTTGAGGTGGCCGGTCCCTATGTGTACAAGTGTAAGCAAATGATTGGTCAATTTTGAACCAATCAAACTTAACTTGATTCCTTGGTTTCCAACTAGGTTAACCAAATTTAAAAATCATCATAAGCTTAATTGAACTAGGAAATCTAACTAGAAAAATCCATAGTTCCCTAAATTTACAAATTTATCTATCAAACCATAATTTTCACAAAATTGCACTTTGACCCCTAAAGGTAAAAACATTTGCACTTTAGTCCCTATAGGGTGGCCAGTTTTCATAGTGACACTTGTCATTCTTTTTAAGACAAGGTGTCACCTTATAAGGCCTTACTTGACTTATCTCCTAAACACAGTCCACTTTCATACTGGCTTACATATTCAGATACTGTTTTCAACCGATAACAGTATTCTTGCACTGGACCACTATCCAGAATTTATTTGAACTGCGTCTAGGGTTCTCTTATAATTAGAAACTACTAACAGAGAATCATAAATCATAAATTTGCCTTTTACTACAAAAAGGTCTTACATAAGTAAATTATCGAATCTTTCAACCAAGAATTCAATAATCTTACTGATAAAACATAACACATTCACGTACATAGCACATAAATATTTCTAATTACAAACTTTGATTGTTCACAACTGAAATCAAAATTTGTAAACAAGCTGGTCATTACAAGCAACTTCCCCAGAATTTTCTGGTTGTTTTCCCTTCTGATTAGCAGCAGCTTTCTTATTCTTATTTTGCAACTTGTAGCATTCAGATTTGATGTGCCCCTTCTTCTTGCAGTATCTGCAAATTATGTCCCTATTTTTGGATTTCGATCGGCCCTTCAAGTCACCACAAAAATTCCTCATTTGCGTCCTTCCTCGAACAACAAGGCCCTCAGACTGAGCCTCAGTACCAATCACAAGCTGCTTCATCTTCTTCTTAGAGAATAGAGCATAGAGTAAGTGTGTCACGACTATATAAAATAGTATCTCTGAAAGTCGCATATGAAGAAGGCAGCAAACATAATAATATCACCCCTAAATCTTTTTTATCGTACTTAACCTCCATGATCTGCAGATCATAAACAACTTCCTTAAAGATGGTCAAGTGATCTTCTAAAGATGTACCTTCAACCATACGGTGAAAATATAGTCGCTACTTCAGATGTAACTTGCTTGTCAGACTTTTCGTCATGCATAACTGCTCGAACTTTAACCACAATATAGCAGCGGTTTTCTCCTTCAGAACGTTCTACAAAATTTGATTCTACAGACGAATATGAATTTGAGATAGGGCCTTTCAATCCCTACATTGTTTTTCCTCCGTAGTCCAAGACGAGGGCATTTTATCAAACCCTAACAGAGCATCGTCCAATCTATTTGTATGAGCACAGCATGTATCTTGAACTACCATAGCGAAAATCTAGTGTTACGATCCAAAAGCGAAATGTCATATTTCATGGTTGCCATTGATGCGATCAAACGAACCAACGAACCTGTCTCTGATACCACTAGTTTGGAAATAAACAACAAAAATAGGCAACAAAGAGAACGAAAACAAGAACACACAGATTTATATGGAAATCCCTAGATGGGAAAAACCATGGATAGAAGAGAAGAAATCCACTAAGTCAAAGATTGGTACAAGAAGAGCAGCTACTGTCTGATCCCTCCACTACCATCACAGAGCCCCAAAAAAATCTTATAATTAAAGCTCTACCATAAATGTCGCACTGTGAGCTTTTCGGGTCAGGCCAAAAGAGAGCTCAAGTCACCAAACTTTAACACCAATTATAACTTCTTTCTGTATCAATTATTACATAAATTAGATGAATTTCCATCTAAACAAGGAAATATTTTGTGGTTTTCTCTTTGAACTAAAGAGGAATTCAGAGCAATAGGTAATCAAAATGTGAGAAATAGTTGAACGAAATCATCATTAGGAAGAAGAAATAGAAATCAACTTGTAAGAACCAAAATCCAACTTCACTCAACTAATTGTGTTCCTTACCTATTGCTCAAACGAAAGAAAACAAGAAGGCATATGGAGAAGTTGAAGTGAATAATGAGCAGATGGTGACGGAGACTTCTTAACAAGGGGCAGTATATGATGGTCTACTGCTAGAGGCCCTCTAGCAGAATGTTAACGGCGTTTGGCGGCGAATATTGAGAGGACTGATGAGAAAGAACAATTCCAAAATCCCTAATTTGGAAAAAAAAATCCCAAATTTTTTGCTAAAATCTTGTTTGGGTAATAAGCAAATGATGGAAAAGGATGAATAAAAGAGAAAGCTTCATTTGGGTGAGAGAAAGCATGGTTAGCTTCCTTTTTGTTTTTGTTTTTGATTTGATAGAAAATCTCGCAAACTTCAATTAACTAGCCAAATTGGCACAAATAACATTTGAAACAAATAAAGGCATAACATCAGTACCCACAAAATCAGAGGAATGAAAACCATGATTGGCTAAGAGGTGGGTAGCCTTATTTCCATCTCAAGAGATGTGACTACATGATCCACCACCATCATCCAACATGAAGTCAATATATCTTGAATAAGAACATCATCAGCACCATCAAAGTTTTGTTCAAAAACAGCACGCACAACATTGGTGGATGGTTGACTTCATGTTGAGTTTGTGTTAGCTTTCTTAGAAAAGAGAGATGGAGAAATTTTTGAAACATTTTGAGTGAAAAATTAGCAAGCCCACTCTTTTTAGCATATTTTCAAATATCATTAAAAATGGACAGCCCATAGTCCGTCTTTGTTTCCCATTACTAAAGTGGAACAATATGACCAACTTTAAAATTAGACATTGTTGGATGTGTACCGTAAACAAATAGATGTACTATTTTACTGATTTAATTTGAGGAATTTTTTCAATATTATTTTTGCATGTATGTTTGGATGCTTTATAAATATCAAAACCCTAGATTATTTAAATGTGACTTTAAATATTGAATATAAGTTTATATACAGGAGGATAATATTTAAAGTAAAAGAATCTAAATTTATCCTAATTAAAATTAAAGTTGGGATCTTTGATTTAAAATTAGTAGCGGTTCATTACATTCTGAATGAAATTATCTTATCCGGATTATTAATAATGAGATTATTGGAATGACAGTGCTTTATATAATTTGATTATATAGGACTGGAACACGATTAATTATGAATCTCTAATAATTTCTTGTCATATAAAGCATTCAAAATTAATCAATGATGGTCATATATGAATCATCTTAATTTGAATAATTAATAGACTCCTATTTATTGTATCATGTTTTTTGACATATCGAATAATGACATAAATGAATAGTGTCAAATTCTTGGTATATTGGAAATATAATATAAAAGTAGCTGGGAATATTAATATACAAGATGAAATCCATTCTTTCGTAAAGAAGTTAGATGGACGGTTCCCTTAAGTGTTGATTCGGGACTTGAATAATAAGAGCGTTAATTTATGATTAGATCATAAATATATTATTCATTAGAGAATCAATGGACTTAAAGAGAAAGATATAATTAAAAAGGTTAACGGAATATACCTAACTTTAATTATGAACTGTTATGGATGATTGATTTATATGTAGTAGTTATATCAATGGACAATTAAATCCTTTGAATATAATTAGATTTATAATTTTAAGAGTGCAATTCCAAATTTTTAGTGGAATAATTTGAATTAATAATTTTGATATTAATTAAGGTGTTAATTAATTGTCAAAATTATTGGAGCTTAAAATTATAAAGTCCATAGTTCTCTCAACGACTTTATTGAATCATGTAACATTATTTTATGTTAGATTAATTTATTAATTTAGAATTGAGAATTATATATTAATATTCACATAATAAATTAATTGGATTAATTTATATTTTAAAATAATATGATTATTTAAATAAATTTAAAATATTTTAAATTAAAGATTATACAATGTAGTAAGGACCACACATAGTTGTGCATACAGGGTGGTTCACGTTATATCCACAAAGTATATGTGTAATTTTGAATTTGAAATTTGGTAAATGTGGAAAAAAAAAGATTAGTTATTTTATTTTGAATAGTTCAAAATAAATTTAAAAAAAAATTAACTGTTCAGATAATCTCTCTCCCATATCAATCAAACATGCCCACTATATGGAGTTAGTGGGCATGCATGTTGTTCCACATAGTTGCATTAATTAATTAATTAAAAAAAAAGAAAAAGAGATGTCAGTTATTTCTCTGTAATATTGAAAGAGGGGCATACGATGTATCTAAAAAGAAGGGTACATGCGATGCATCTAAAATAAAAAAGGAAGATATATTAATATTCCTTTTTAATAAAGAGAAAAAAATATACGTTTTTTTTTATCTGAGAGTTTCTTCACCTTCACTTTGTCTCATAAGTCAAGAACGCAAAGTGAATTAAAATTCAAGTGTGTGATCAAACCCAAATTCAGAAACGCCCACTCGTTTCCTGTTCACCGTGATCTGGAGAACGCTGAGAAAGAACCATTGGTGTTTCGAATGATTTAGAGTTTTCAAGAAAATTGGTGTTTTTGATGGATTTGGAGTAATCAAGAAGGTTCTTGAAGGAGTTCAAGAATTTCAACCTAATCGGACAACGGTCAATCTCTAAACTTTCTTCTTAATTTATTTTATTAAATTAATATATGTATTGTCGCCAAAAAAATTTTGAGAAAATTTTCATATGTGCTATTTAATCCGTACCATACTTCCGCTAATTTTTAAAAACTGGTTTTCGAAACCAACAATTAGTATCAGAGCCAGCAATACCTTATATTAATTTAATGAGTGATTATATGATAATCTTTGTATGATTTTAGGTAGGCACTTGTGCATATTGATGTATGTTTCTATTTATGATCATGATGATGAATGTTTGTTCGAATGGACTGATCGTAAATTGTTCCGGTTTCATAGAAATTAGTTTGTATTTTTCCTTTTGATTAGATCAATTGTAAATAGGAATATGGTGTAATTTTCTTTTGATAGATCAATTGTAAATAGGATCTATGTTGTAATTTTTCATTAATGGAGAATTGTTCTTCAAATTTTTTTTAAGAAAAATTCTTAATTTTTTTATTAAAAAAAATAGGTGGAGCCGGCGACCGTATGGACTCCACCGCGGCGCTGCATGGCAGCCATGGCCGATCGTCGACCATGGTCACCGGCCGATGGGGAAGGCCGGCCTGGGTTGGCTGAAACCACAGCCAACCCAGTCGTGACTGCAAATGCAGTCACAACAAAGCTAGGGTTCTGGGAACCCTAGCTGGCCCAATCGATTAGGCCACCCAGCCACGGGCCGGCCTGCTTACCTTGGCTGGGCAGCAGCAGAAGCAGGCTAGGCCTACCCATGAGCAAGGCCCATTCGGCCAGTGCATGGGCAGTGCCTAGCCGCACACCCACCTGGAAAAATATATATATTTTTTATAGATTTTTTGAATTTGAGAAATTCAAGGAGAACCACCACCATTCATAAAGAGAAGTTGGAGAATTATAAGAAGACCTGAAGTTGGAGAATTACAAGAAGACCATTTTTTTATTATATCATTTTTATTTTGGGTTGTAATTTTAGGTTTCATGAAACCCGGTCAAGTTTTTCCATTTCGCTTGTATTTGAATGTTTTTATTATGTTGATGATAATTACATTGCCATGCATATCACATATCATCTAAAATAAAAAAGTGTCTACCAATTTTGTATGTCATGCATTTAGCGTATTTTTTTTTCTAAATTGTTTTAGCAATTAATTTAATGTGTGTAGTCACAAATTTAATGAGATTAAATTTGAAATTAATTTAGCAAATGGATTTGTAAAATTAGTGGGTCAAATGTGAAATTTATAAAATTTAAGTGTTGAATTTTAAAATATCACAATTGATTTAATTTATAATTTTAAATAATTTAAAATTATAAAGGCTTAGTAATTTAAAGTGTTTAAATTTACTAAGGTTTATGAAATGAGAGTTGTTTTATAAATAAAATACACTTTTGTAAAACAATGAGTGGGAATGGGTAATATGACAATATAAACCCAAGGTTTCCACCGTTAGTACAACACAGTGAGTTTTTAATGGTGCCTAGAGACGGTTTGATTTCGTCCTCCCTAGGGAAGGTGTCTATTAATTATAATACTAAGGTTGTCTTCCATGAGATAGGATTTTAAGATGTATTTTAGAATTGACCTACCCTACGGCGGCAATTTCTAAGTTAAGTCTAAAAAATCTAATACAGTGGGTTACACTCATAAAGAGATAATTAAATTAGTTAATTATTTTCTTGATCAAAATTAAAAGAAATTAATAAGTATTAGAAATATAAGATATTTCGGGTAATATTTATTAATTTAGAATGTCTCATTTTAATTAGCAATTATTTGACCTATCCTACGGCGGTACTTAGTTGTGGTGATTAAAATTCCTTAGGCATTTAAAGTAAACATGTTATTGTGTATTTTAACATGTGTATTCATGCATCATATTTACTTTGCCTTTAATTTTGTTACATATTTATGCAATTATTTATTGAAAAACATTTCTTAATTATTTTCAGCAAATATGTCAAATCTGATTTTCTCACTTCTCGCCTCTCAAGTTTTAATTGGTGAAAACTTTGTCAAATGGAAAAGCAACATGAATATTCTCCTAATAAATGAAAACTACCATTTTGTCCTTAAGGAGGATCGTCCTCCAGTGCCTTCGACCAATGCTTCTAAGACTGTCTCGAACAAGTACGACCGTTGGGTTGTTGCAAACAACAAGGCCTGCTGCTACCTGCTAGCAGCAATGAATGAAGTGCTTAGAGCTAAGCACGAGACCCTTGAGACTGCTAACAAGATTATAGAATCTTTGCAAAACATGTTTGGATGTCCCTCCGATCAAGCCCGCCACGAAGCCGTGGAAGTCGTTATGAACGGCAAAATGAAGAATGGATCTTCAGTTTGTGAGCACATCCTCAAAATGATTCATCATTTTAATGAGGCTGAAATCAATGGTGTGAACATTGATGAAAAGACCCAAGTTGGCATGATCTTAGAGACACTATCTCTGGCTTTTCTCCAATTCAGAACGAATTATGACATGAACCATAAGATGTGTAATCTGATAGAACTTCTGAACGAGCTGCAGACCTATGAGACCCTTATTAATGATAAGGGTGGCAAGGCAAATGTTGCTGAAGCCAATGCAGTTGAAGGGAAGGCTTTTTCTTCTTAGAATAACAAGAAGAAAATTGCGGGAAAAAAGAAGGGCAAGAAGAAGATCCAAAAGAGGAAGAAATAAGGTAAATCAAATTTACTAGTCATGGAAACATGCTTAGTTGAGAATGATTTCTCAAGTTAGATTATTGATTCAGGGGCATCAAAACATGTTTTTGTTTCTTTGCAGATGCTTGAGTCATCTAGGGATTTTGAAGAAGGAGTTTTCACAATGAGAGTTGGTAGTGTGGAAAGAATATTAGCGACAGAAGTAGGGACAGTGCGATTATCATTTGATCATAATAAATGTTTGTTTTTGGACAATGTTTATTTCATTCCGGATTTCAAACAGAATTTGATTTCGGTTTCAAAGTTGCTTGAACAATTTATTTCAATTTCTTTTGAAGTTGACTCTGTTTCAATTTATAAGGATGGAGTGAATATTTGTTCTGGTTATGTGGATAATGGTCTATATTTTGTTAAACCAATTTTCAATAACTTACTTCAAACTAAAATGTTTAAAGTCGCTAAACCAACCCCTAAAAAAAGAAAGATTTTTAATGATAAAGATGACACATATTTATGGCATTTAAGGCTTGGTCACATTAACATAGATAGGATAGAAAAACTAGCAAAGGATGGTCCTTTGAGAGAGTTAAAAGTTGGCACTCTACCAGTCTGTGAATCCTGCCTAGAAGGTAAAATGACCAAAAGGCCTTTTTCAGTTAGAGGTGAAAGAGCAAAAACACCTCTAGAGATCATACATATTTATGTATGTGGTCCTTTAAATGGCAAAGCTAGAGGGGGTTATGAATACTTTGTCACATTTATTGATGTTTATTCAAGATACGGATATGCATACCTAATGCAAAGAAAATCGAGACTTTTAAAAAGTTCAAAAAATTCTGTGCTGAAGTTGAAAAATTACTTAACAAATCAATCAAAACTCTTCGATCGGATCGAGGAAGAGAGTACCTAGATTATGAATTCAAGGACCACTTGATTGAGAATAAAATATTGTCGCAGCTCATGTCACTTGGAACACCACAATAAAATGGTGTTGCCGGAAGAAGAAATCGTACTTTGCTTGACATGATAAGATCAATATTGAGCTATTCTTCTCTGCCTACCTCATTTTGGGGATATGCACTGCAAACAACTGTATATATTCTGAATTTAGTTCCATCTAAGTTAATCTCTAAGACTCCCCTAGAGTTGTGGAACGATCACAAACCTAGTTTGAGACACATCCGCATATGGGGGTGTCCAGCACACGTTCTAAAGTGAAAGACTGGGAAGTTGGAACCTCGCTCGGAGGTATACATGTTTGTAGGCTACCCTAAAGGAATGAGAGGAGGTCTATTTTATGGCACTCAAGATAACAAGATATTTGTGTTGACAAATGCTACATTTCTTGAGCACAACTATATGGCCGATTTCAAACCCAAAAGTAAAGTGGTTTTGGAAGAGTTGCTGACTGATAAGATCGGCCCCATACCAACACCAGTTGTTGAACGACAAAGAGTAGAGATCACTAATCGAGATCAAACATCACAGCCACCACGATCTAGTGGGGAGAAATAAGATTGCCTATCTGCTATCGTGAAGATGGAGAAGCACAAGTTGCAGTCACTGATGGCCGTGATGATGATCCATTGACATATAAGATGGCACTGGATGATATTGATCGAGAGAAATGACAAGAAGCCATGAAACTCAAAATGGAGTCTATGTATTCTTAGTCAGTCTAGGAGCTCATAAATCTACCAAAAGGCGTTAAGCCTATTGGTTGCAAATAGATCTATAAGAGAAAGAGATAAGCTAATGGGAAAGTGGAGACTTTCAAAGCTAGGCTAGTGGCAAAGTGTTTTATCCAAAAGAAGGAGTAGACTATGAGGATACTTTTTCTCCAGTGGCCATGCTAAAATCCATCTGGATTCTCTTGTCCATTGCTGCTCATTATGATTATGAGATATGGCAAATGAATGTCAAGACGGCGTTTTTGAATAGTCATCTTGAAGAGACCATTCATATGGTCCAACTAGAGGGTTTCGTGGTCCAAGGCCAAGAGTAGAAAGTCAGCAAAATCAAAGATCCATTTATGGACTTAAGCAGGCTTCTAAATCTTGGAACATCATATTTAACAAAGCTATAAAGTATTATGGTTTTGAATAAAATATGGATGAACCTTGCGTCTATAAGCAAATAGAAGGGAATAAAGTGGTATTCTTATTTCTTTATGTAGAGGACATTCTACTCATAGGGAATGATGTAGAATCTCTATCAAAGGTAAAGAACTAGCTAGCTAGTCAATTCCAAATGAAGGATTTGGGAGAAGCAAGATACATTCTTGGTATCCAAATTATACAGGATTGCAAGAATAGACTTCTAGCATTGTCTCAAGCTTCGTACATTGATAAGGTACTTATCAGATTTGCGATGTAGAACTCCAAGAAAGGGAACTTGCCTTCTCGACATGGAGTTCATCTCTCTAAAGAGCAGTGTCCTAAAACACCACATGAAGAGGAGAATATGAGACGAATTCCATATGCATCGACAGCTAGTAGTCTAATGTATGCAATGTTGTGTACCGGACCTGACATATGCTCTGATGGGGGAGTAGTTAGTCGATACCAGTCGAACCCAGGATTAGATCACTGGGTGGCAGTCAAGCATATTCTCAAATATCTAAGAAGGACGAGAAACTATATACTCGTATATTCTAGTAGTGATTTGATTCCTATTAGATATACAGATTCTGATTTCCAATCAGATAAAGACTCTTGAAAGTCTATCTCTGGGGCAGTGTTCACTTTGGGAAGTAGAGCCATTATATGGAGGAGTATCAAGCAAACTTGTGTCGCTGATTCAACCATAGAGGCTGAATATGTAGTAGCTTGTGAAGTAGCTAAAGAGGCAGTCTGGCTTCTTAAATTCTTGAGATATCTAGAAGTTGTTCCAGATATGTATAAGCCAATTAGACTCTATTGTGATAACAGTGGAGTAGTGGCCAATGCCAAAAACCCAGAAATCACCGCAAAGGAAAGCATATAGAGAGGAAATTTCACTTCGTGAGAGAGATTGTCAGTAGAGGAGATATTTCAGTTGAGAAGATCGTATCCGCAAATAATAGCTGATCCGTTTACCAAGACATTACCAACTCAGAGTTTTGAGCAACATCTTGAAGGGACGGGACTTAAAGACATGTCACATTTGCTTTAGGACAAGTGGGAGATTGTTGGGATGTGTGCCCATAAATAAATGAAATGTACTATTTTACTAATTTAATTTGTGAAAATTTTTTAATATTATTTTTGCATACATGTTTGGATGCTTTATAAATATCGAAAACCCTAGATTATTTAAATGTAATTTTAAATATTGTATATAAGTGTTATATATAGAAGAATAATATTTCAAGTAAAATAATTTAAATTTATCCGTAATTAAAATTAAAGTTGGGATCTTTAATTTAAAATTACTAGCGCGGTTCATTACATTCTGAATGAAATGATCTTATCCGGATTATTAATAATGAGATTATTGGAATGAAAGCACTTTATATAATTTGATTATATAGGATTGGAATACGATTAATTATGAATCTCTAATAATTTCCGTTGTTATATAAAGCATTCAAAATTAATCAATGACGATCATATATGAATCGATCTTAATTCTGAGTAATTAATAGACTCCTATTTATTGTATCATGTTTTTTGACATATCGAGTAATGACACAAATGAATAGTGTCAAATTCTTGGTATATTGAAAATATAATATAATAAGTAGCCGTGAATATTAATATACAAGATGAAATCCATTCTTTCGTAAAGAAGTTAGATGGACGGTTCCCTTAAGTGTTGATTCGGGACTTGAATAATAAGAGCGCTCTATTTATGATTAGATCATAAATAATATTATTCATTAGAGAATCAATAGTACTTAAGGATAAAGATATAATTAAAGAGGTTTACAGAATATACCTAGCTTTAATTATGAACTGTTTATGGCAGATTAATTTATATGTAGTGGTTATATCAATGGACAATTCAAATCCTTTGAATATAATTAGTTTTATAATTTTAAGAGTGCAATTCCAAATTTTTAGTGGAATAATTTGAAATTAATAATTTTGATATTTTAATTAAGGTATTAATTAATTGTCAAAATTATTGGAGTTTAAAATTATAAAGTCCATAATTCCTCTCAACTGCTCCATTGAATCATGTGAACAATATTTTATATTGGGTTAATTTATTAATTTAGAATTGAGAATTATATATTAATATTCACACAACAAATTAATTGGATTTATTTGTATTTTTAAATAATATGATTATTTAAAATAAATTTAAAATAGTTTTAAATTAAAGGTTATACAGTGTGGTAAGGACCACACCGTAGTTGTGCACCACAGGGTGGTTCACGTTATATCCACAAAGTATATGTGGAATTTTGAATTTTGAAATTTGATAAGTGTGGAAAACAAAAGAATGATTATTTTATTTTGAATAGTCCAAAATAAATTTAAAAAAAAATTAACTGATCATATGATGGGAGAGAGATTTTCTGAATGAATGAATTAATTAATTAAAAAAAAAGAAAAGGAGATGTCAGTTATTTCTCTGTAATATTAAAAGAGGGTACATAAGATGTATCTAAAAAGAAGGGATACATGCGATGTATCTAAAATAAAAAAGGGAAGATATATTAATATTCCTTTTTGACAGAGAGAAAAAAAAGATATGTATTTTTTGATTTGAGAGTTTCTTCTCCTTCACTTTGTCTCATGAGTTGAGAACTGATAAGTTAGTTTTAGACTAACTAATTGGGTACTTTTAACTCATTATTTTGTTGGTTTTCAATTTGTTTCTAGGTTCTTTCACTTCGTTTTACTCTCTTTTGTAGGATTTAGGTAAAAAGATGGATTCGTTGATTTTCGGCGCGATTGGAGCTAAAATGGAGCATTTGGGATGCTTTGTTGTGAAGATTGAGTTTTGAAGAGTATTGGGCGCCTACGCATCAATTTTATGGGGCCTAGGCGCTTGAATTAAAGTTTTTCAGTACAAAAACCCGAGTATAAGGCCTAGGCGTTGTTTCAGTAGCGCTTAGGCGCCAAAAGAGATTTCCGTCGTCCCAGTTAGGGCCTAGGCGCAGAAAAAAGAAGGCCTAGGCACAAATCGTGAAAACCAGTTTAGGGCCTAGGCCTAGAAAAAAGAGGGCCTAGGCGCCAATACGGGATTACACAAGATTCGTTTTAATTCTCCAATTTTGAAATTTAAATTTCAAATATTTCGATCCTTGGTTATAAATAGAATCTTTTTAGGGTTCCAAAGAGAGAATTTTCGCATAAAATAGAGAGGAGAAAAAGGAGAGGAAAGCAATTTGTGACTTGGAGAAGAAGATTAGCAATTCCGGAGACGGATCGCAACAATTCCAATTCAGAAATCAGTTCTTTTCCTTTTCTCATCATGTTTAGAACATTATTTAGGATATTGTTTAGTTTCATTATGAACTAAATTTCTTTTTTTAGGGCTACGATGTAGCCGGATTATGAATGTTCAAATTCATTTTGGTTTAATTCAATTTTGATGTTTATTCATATCTATGCTCAGTGTTTAATCTATTCTTAATGCTTGTGAAAGTGTACGCGCCCTTTCCCATTGATTTGTGATTTAATTTGAGACTGAGAAGTGATAGTTGAATTAGACTTTCATTAAATACCATGAGATTGTCGTAGGATAGAGATATCTATGAGGCTTGTGTGATACTATAAATTTCTTGTTCTTAATAAATCATAATAGGTTTAGAGTTTGAGACCGAGAGGTGAAAACTGGCTTGTTGTGGTAGTTTACTAATGCTTGAGAAAGATTAGTGATTACATTAGAGAAGTTTGTCATCAGCATAGGAATAAACAGTGGTTGATTAAACTTGGTGTTTTCATCAGGATTAATTCGGTGAAATCAGAAACCCTAGATATCCTAATAAATTGAATTTCTCCTTGCTAAATTTTGCGTTGCGTTTAATTTAATTTAATTTTATTTTATTGTGTCTTACAAATTTATTGTTGAAATAAAATTGGGATTAAAGTAATTCGGTAATTAGTAGTATATAGTCCTCGTTGGGAACGATATCTTTTCATCACTTTATTACTTGAACCGACTCGTACACTTACAAAAATTACCTACCAAGTTTTTGGCGCCGTTGCCGGGGACTATTTTGTCCTACTAATATCGAGTCAAATAATTCTAATTTCACTTTGAATTCCTTTTATTTATTATTGTCTTTGTTTCTACTTTTCAGGAGTATTTCCTAGGTGCATGCGAAAGTTTGGAAGCGAAAACTTACTTTCTTTTGATCCTGAAATCGAGCGTTCTTGTCGACGAAACAGAAGGAAAAGAAGAGAAGCAGTTAGACATTCGCAAGTAACTATGGGTGATACTGGTGGAATGAGAGACAAGAACAACCCGCCACCTGCACTGCGAGACTATGCATTACCTACTGCGGTTGGTTTATATTCAGCCATAAGAAGACCGACTATGGCTGCGAACAATTTTGAGATTAAGTCGGTACAAATGCAGATGATCCAAGCGACTCAATTTAATGGGCTGCCTTCTGAAAATCCCAATGCTCATATTGCAAGTTTTCTTGAAATTTGCAATACATTTAAGTATAATAGTGTTATTGACGAAGCCATTCGCCTTCTAATATTCCCATTTACTCTGAAAGATCGAGCAAGAGATTGGTTGACTTCCTTGCCTGCAGACTCAATCACTACTTGGGAAGATCTAGTGCATAAATTTCTAGCAAAATTTTTCCCACCGGTGAAAACAGCGAAGCTGCGTATAAAGATCAACAATTTGCTCAACAGGATGGCGAAACATTGTATGAAGCTTGGGAGAGATATAAAGAGTTGTTAAGGAAGTGCCCTTACCATGGATTGCCTAAATGGATGATAGTCCACAATTTTTACAATGGCCTGAATGGCAATTCAAGAATTGTAATTGATGCATCTGCAGGAGGATCTTTCATGAAGAAATCTGAAGAAGAAGCTTATGAATTGCTGGATGATGTAGCCACCAACAATTTTCAATGGCCAAGTGAGAGGGCTGTATCAAAGAAAGCAGCTGGAGTTTATGAGATTGATGCGTTAACTGCTTTGACTACTCTAGTTGCTTCCCTTACTAAACAGCTTCAGAATAACCATTTGGCTGCCAACTCTATTCAGATTCCTCCAATTATATGTGACTGCTGTCAAGGCAATCACCCCACTGAAGAATGTCAAATAGGAGCTTTTTCTCAAACTCAGTCAGAACAAGCACAATATGTGGGAAACTACAATAGGCAACAAAACAACCCGTTCTCCAACACATTCAATCAGGGATGGCGTAATCATCCAAACTTCTCTTGGAGAAATAATCAAAATATGGGACAGCCTTAGCAAGGAGTGCTACCTCAGGAAAAGAAGTCTGAATTAGAACAAGCAATGCTCCAACTAACCAAACACACTGACAAGTTCATGGCCGATACCCAGACCAACTTCCAGAATCAAGCTGCACGATCCGAAATTTAGAAGTTCAAGTTGGACAATTGGCCAATATGCTAAATGGTCGCCAACAAGGTATCTTGCCTAGCACTACTGAAGTAAATCCAAAAGAACAATGCAAGGCAATAACCTTAAGAAGTGGAAAAGAATTGGAGAATCCTTCAATTGGTGAAAAAGCTAATAAAGAAGGTCAAGAGCAAACTGAAACCATCCCTGAAGCTAGGCCATTACCTTTTCAAGAACCAGACATCAAGATTCCTTTTCCTCAGCGTCTCAGAAAAAGCAAACTTGATAAGCAATTTGTCAAATTCTTAGATGTCTTCAAGAAGCTTCACATTAACATTCCTTTCGCAGACGCACTTGAACAGATGCCAAGTTATGTGAAGTTCATGAAAGACATTCTATCAAACAAGAGAAAATTGGAGGATTATGAAACTGTTGCACTAACAGAAGAGTGTAGCGCTATCATCCAAAGAAAGTTACCCCAGAAGCTCAAAAATCGAGGGAGTTTCACTATTCCTTGCTCTATTGGAAACTCTATTTTTGAAAAGGCATTGTGTGATCTTGGTGCCAGTATTAATTTAATGCCTTTGTCTATTTTCAGGAAGCTTGGATTAGGTAAAGCTAGACCTAATACGGTCTCGTTGCAGTTAGCTGACCGATCTGTTAAACATCCAAGAGGAATTATTGAGGATGTCCTTGTCAAGGTGGACAAATTTATCTTCCCTGCTGATTTCATTGTATTAGACATGGAGGAGGATAAAGAAATCCCTATTATACTTGGAAGACCTTTCTTGGCTACCGGTCGGGCACTCATCGATGTGTAAAAAGGTGAATTACGGCTCGGGTACATGAAGAAGAGGTAACTTTTAGCGTGTTCAATACTATTAAGTACCCAGGCATGAGTGACACTTGTTTCCGCATTGATGCTATTGATACCTTGGTTTTTGAACACCTTAACCAACCAAAAGAATCCTTGGAATTGAGTTTGGTTCATCCACTGCCATCCCTCTTGGAAGATGAAGAAGTTGAAGAGTTAGTGAACTGGTTGGATTCTTTCGGCCCCAACAACAGGAGATACTTTGAAGATTTGGGAACAGGTCCATCAAAACCACTTCCATCAATTGAAAAGCCACCAGTTCTTGAGCTTAAGCCTTTACCGGATCATTTACGCTATGCATTTCTGGGAGAATCATCAACGTTACTGGTAATTATTTCTTCTATGCTTTCTGTTGAAGAAGAAGAGAGGTTATTGAGAGTATTGAGAAGATATAAGATGGCTATTGGGTGGTCTCTAGCGGATATAAAAGGGATTAGTCCTTCTATGTGTATGCACCGGATTTTGATGGAGGCTAATAGCAAGCCGTCGGTGGAGGCCCAAAGAAGACTTAATCCAACCATGAATTTTTTGCATAAAGAAAGAGAGTTTACAATGGATGACTTAACCTATGCTCATTCCACATCAATGAAGAGAATGACGAGGAAGAAGAAGATTGAGCACTCACGACCTTCGGATGAGGGAGTAATTTTTCTCTTTCCTTTTCTTTCCTTTTTCTCTTCGTTTTTCTTTACATTGGGGACAATGTTTTGTTTAAGTTTGGGGGTAGCTGTTCTATTTTGATATTTTTATTTTATTTTAGGCTGCTATTTTATTTGGTTTTTATCTTATTTTAGGCTGTGTGTGAGTTAAAAAAAAATGTGTCACTTTGAGTATTAATTTTAGTTTGAATCGTAGGAGGCCGATGATATGAAACTGATTGAAATTGGACATGGTTCTAAGAAGATGAAATTGTTGCTTTTGTGTGTGTGCTTGATTCTTTTGTGGTTTTGCTATGTCTTGAATTTTTTTGACACTTTTGAGCACCCAAGCTATAATCACTTAGATCATTTGTATTTAGATAAAGCTTATGTTGGTTGAGTAATTTCTTAATCTCAAAGCGAACTCTAGAACCTATTTGATATTCACTTGAGGCGAAATCTCAGACTACACTTTGCCAAGGACATGATTTAGGCCATCTTTGGATCGTTTGAGCCTTTCAAGCTAACCCTTTTACATATGCATATCCCTAGTCACCCATTTTGAGCTTAATGTTTACTTTTTCTTTGTTACCCTCATCTTTAAGCCTACCTTTGTAATAATTTCCAACCTTTTAACCCTTAATCTTAAGTATGTTGACCATTCTAAGAATTATCTTGAGCTATGTTAAAGTTTGGGAGGATGGGTGGAGTTGAGAAAAGCTTGCAGTTGTTTGTTAGTTTATTCATAATAAAAAAAAAAGAGAAACAAAAAAAAAATAATAATACAAATATATATATATATATATAGATATATACAAAAAAACAAAAAAACAAAAAAAAAAAAGACAAGGGAAGTTGAAATCAAGTTTGGGGGTGTTATTGGGAATGTTAAGAAAGCTCCACAAAAGATCCTAGAATGGTTACATGTTTTAGAGTGATTTGAGCCTCATTATTATCCGTATCATACCATTACCCTAGCCTAACACTATAAGCTTAAAAAGTCATAATGATCTTTGATAATGTGTTTGTTGACATTAATGGAGAGTGAGTTGAAAAATAGGCCTATGGAGTTCGATTTTTTTTTTCTCTATCCTGAGATCCTTGACTGACATAAACCAATCCAAAGGCAGATGAGTAAGTGTAAAAAGCTTTGCACACACGCACTCAAGGAATTCGGGAATGGTAAGGTCATTATTTGAATTGAAATTCTACATGATTGCGATGGTTAGAGTTTTCTTTGAATCATATACTTTATGCAATTTTTGAGGCTATTATGATGAAAAACTAAAATTTGATGCTCAATTCTTTATTTGTGCCTTTCTTTTCTTTTGCTCGAGGACTAGCAAAGTCTCAAGTTTGGGGGTATTTGATAAGTTAGTTTTAGACTAACTAATTGGGTACTTTTAACTCATTATTTTGTTGGTTTTCAATTTGTTTCTAGGTTCTTTCACTTCGTTTTAGTCTCTTTTGTAGGATTTAGGTAAAGAGATGGATTCATTGATTTTCGGCGCGATTGGAGCTAAAATGGAGCATTTGGGATGCTTTGGTGTGAAGATTGAGTTTTGAAGAGTATTGGGTGTCTACGCATCAATTTTATGGGGCCTAGGCACTTGAATTAAAGTTTTTCAGTACAAAAACCCGAGTATAAGGCCTAGGCGTTGTTTCAGTAGCGCCTAGACGCCAAAAGAGATTTCCGTCGTCCCAGTTTAGGGCCTAGGTGCAGAAAAAAGAGGGCCTAGGCACAAATCGTGAAAACCAGTTTAGGGTCTAGGCATAGAAAAAAGAGGGCCTAGGTGCCAATACGGGATTACACAAGATTCGTTTTAATTCTCCAATTTGAAATTTAAATTTCAAATATTTCGATCCTTGGTTATAAATAGAATCTTTTTAGGGTTCCAAAGAGAGAATTTTCGCAGAAAATAGAGAGGAGAAAAAGGAGAGGAAAGCAATTGGTGACTTGGAGAAGAAGATTAGCAATTCCGGAGACGGATCGCAACAATTCCGATTCAGAAATCAGTTCTTTTCCTTTTCTCATCATGTTTAGAACATTATTTAGGATATTGTTTAGTTTCATTATGAACTAAATTTCTTTTTCTAGGGCTACGATGTAGCCGGATTATGTTTGTTCAAATTCACTTTGGTTTAATTCAATTTTGATGTTTATTCATATCTATGCTGAGTGTTTAATCTATTCTTAATGCTTGTGAAAGTGTGCGGGCCCTTTCCCATTGATTTGTGATTCAATTTGAGACTGAGAAGTGATAGTTGAATTAGACTTTCATTAAATACCATGAGATTGTCGTAGGATAGAGATATCTATGAGGCTTGTGTGATACTATAAATTTCTTGTTCTTAATAAATCATAATAGGTTTAGAGTTTGAGACCGAGAGGTGAAAACTGGCTTGTTGTGGTAGTTTACTAATGCTTGAGAAAGATTAGTGATTACATTAGAGAAGTTTGTCATCAGCATAGGAATAAACAGTGTTTGATTAAACTTGGTGTTTTGATCAGGATTAACTCGGTGAAATCAGAAACCCTAGATATCCTAATAAATTGAATTTCTCCTTGCTAAATTTTGCGTTGTGTTTATTTTAATTTTATTTTATTTTATTGCGTCTTACAAATTTATTGTTCAAATAAAATTGGGATTAAAGTAATTCGATAATTAGTAGTATATAGTCCTCGTTGGGAACGATATCTTTTCATCACTTTATTACTTGAACCGGCTTGTACACTTGCGAAAATTACCTACCAAGAACGCAAAGTGAGTCAAAATTCAAGTGTATGATCAAACTTAAATTCAGAAACGTCAACGCGTTTCCTATTCATCGTGATCTGGAGACGCTGAGAAAAAAACATTGGTGTTTCGAATGATTTAGAGTTCTCAAAAAGATTGGTGTTTCCGAAGGATTTGGAGTAATCAAGATGGTTCTTGAAGGAGTTCGAGAATTTCGATCTAATCGGACAACGGTCAATCTCTAAACTTTCTTTTTAATTTATTTTGTTAAATCAATATATATATTGTCGCCAAAAAATTTTTGAGAAAATTTTCATATGTACGATTTAATCCGTACCATACTTCCGCTATTTTTTAAAAAACTGGTTTTTGAAACCAACAGACATGACGTCAGCTAAATGAAGAATCGTAGTTATAAATGAAAAAATAACATCAGTTCTTCTGAGATCGTTTACATATATACTGGAATATGACACGCAATTCCTTTTGTGTTTTTTTGGCATATTTGACAACGGTTTTTCGAAAGCATGATATTAAAAATGACCACATACTATTGTCTATTACAGGTTACATTGAGCAACCTCATGTGCTAAGCCCACATCCATACTGGTAGGGTTAGGTTATTATCCTAACCTTAGACCCAAGCCTTAACATTCTTGGTCTATAATCCATTGGGTTATTACAAATAACCCAATATCTTAGCTTATCATATTTTTGGTATCTCATTGGGTTATGTTGGGTAACCCTTGAGGTGATAAACCTTGGTCAAACTTAGTCAACTAAAGTCAACCTTCTATAGGTAGGCTTTGGGGGCCAAGCCCAATAACTCGGGTATCCTTCCCGTTTACCATCCGTTACTATCTTGCTACTTATCTTTGGCTTTAAAAATCCCTTTTTCCCTTTCTTGGAAAATTTGGTGCATTTAGTTCAAAAATCCTTTGCTTAACTTATAAAAATTCATGGTTCTTAAAGTGGGGTCTTAAAAATTGTTGAGGGCTGAAAACTGTCATTGGAACAGTTCTCACAGTCAAAACATTGGGGTTGGTGAAAAATACAGTTTTTCTACCTTGTTTTTAGAAAATCCTGTGCAAGAATTTCCTGTTTTCTACACAGTTCTTAGAAATCCATTTCTATTTAAAAATATGGATTGAATTTGAAAAATTTGTCTTCACCAAAGTTTTAGCTCTCAAAAAATTCTACAACTTTTGTGTTTTGAGGAAAACCCATTTCGGACTTTATCGTGCCCTTATTCCTTGTTGAACTCATCTGGCTGTGCATGAATCCTGGGTACGGTCAGGCTCGGATTTTCATAAAAACCGAGGACGTTGGAGCCTCATTTTGGAAAACCATTCACGTTTCTCCCAAGCAAAAACCGTTCCCTACAACTTTTATGTTTTAAGTTTTCTCAAATTCGTCCTTTAAAGGCCTCAAATTTCATTTTCCAGAAAACTGGCCAGTTTATACCCGAACTGGCAGTTTTCGTTCTTAAATCCGTTACTCGTCCTAATACGCGAACACTACCTCAACCGACCACAGTGGGAGCCTAAGATCATACATGCAGCATTTCTAACATTTCAATCCAACATTCATGTGATTCGATCACGTCCATACAAATCAACAACGAAATTGCACCACCTAGGGTTTGCATGGTTCTAGATTCATTCAAACCATTCTATCCATATCTATTCTAGCAACCTAACATACCAATCTAAATCATGCTTGAACATATTTGGGGGACATACAACTCATCAAACATCTAGCATGCAACCCTATTGATCAAACAAGCATAAGCATATAACAAATCAAAGCTGATAAATCAACCACCTTAACCTAATCAAGCACCACCACAAAATCCTAAACTAGGGCAATAAAATAAATTGAGCTTACGCTCATACAACTTTCAACTTGAAATACATATAAATTTCAAATTGAAACTTAATTAAAGAGTTTAGGGCTATGGGAGAGTTACGTTGCTCAACCTTAAGAGTTGTTAGGGTTTGGGTCCGAAAATTTCTCCCCCCCTTGGTTCCAACTAGCAACCGGCCTTCTCCCTCCAAGGGCCACCAAAAATTTTTCCGGCCACTCGGTTGGTTCTCACAAATCCGGCCAACCTTCCTAACACTTCCTTTCTTCACTTTTCTCTTCCCTTTCTTCCTTTCCCACAACCGGCCACTTGACCAAAAATGGGTTCCAAAAATTTTTTCCAAACTTTTTTCTTGTGTTCTAGCTCAAATCCGACCACCCCCCTTGAATTTCCCTTTGAGTTTTTTTTATTAATTTTCTCTTTTCTCTCTTACCTTTCCTATGCTATGTTTTTGAGAGGAAAAATGGGCAAAGTTTTCCTAGCTTTTCCAAATTTTGTGAACAAAAATGTTCAAATGGGTCACCTATTTATAGGTAAAGGAGAACTTTTCAAAATTGTTATTTAGTCCTTAAAAAAGCAAAAATTTACACAAAAAGGTGCATAGGTGGCCGGCCATCCCTTGGTGAACAAGGAAAGATTACTTTCCTTAATTCCAAAATTCAATAAATGATGTCATAATTGTGGGATAAGGTGATGTAAGCATTATTAGGCCTTATTTGGCCTTCTTATCCAATATGCAGTCCATTTTTAAGCTATCACAGATATTTCTAATAATGTGTTCACTAATACACAGTACTGTAATATTATACTGCAGTCCAAAATTTATCTGTGTAAAAATAGACTGTATAAAATTTTTCTTATTTCCTTAAGCCCTTTGGCCCTTAGTATCTAACTCGGTGTGCTTAATTTTTCTATAGTGGTATTAACTCCTATTCATACTATCTTGCCCGTAAAAACGGTTTTTCGCAGTATATTTCCATACTGCTTTGCCATAATACTGTATAGTCATTTCTTTGACCATTTTAGTCAAACTTTGACTCTCTTGGTCAACTTTGACTTTTCTTGGTCAAACTTTGATCAACATAAATCATAGAATTTTTCATCCCTTTTTACTCAAAAGGTCACATGCTAGTCTAAGCAATCATTTTTTAGTCTTATAAAATCATAAGAACTCATAAAATTTCATAAAAACTCTTGATCGAGCTTTTTCATAATTACCTTCATGACACATATTTAATTCCTTTAAAAAGAAATAGTAATATCGAAAAACTAGGTATTACAAAAGCTACGCCGATAAATGTCGAAGGCCCTTAGAATTCCAAGTTGGAGACTATATTTTTCTTAAGGTTGCTCCTATGAAGGGGATTATGAGATTTGGCAAGAAGGAAAAGCGTAGTCCAAGATACACAGGGCCATTCGAAATCTTGAAAAGGATTGGCAGTGTAGCTTACAAGCTTGCCTTGCCGCTAGAATTAGCCTCTGTGCATAACGTTTTTCACGTTTCGATGTTAAGAAGTATGTACCTAATCCTTCCCATGTGTTAAAAGGAAATAGTAATATCAAAAAACTAGGTATTACAATTTACCCCCCTTAAAAATTTTTGTCCTCGAAAATTAGAACAACTAGGGGTAGTGCTTTCTTATCTCATCTGCTAATTCCCAGGTTGCTTCTATAAATTTATGGTTTCACCATAAAACCTTAACCATGGGATTGGTTTTATTTCTAAAGACCTTCTCTTCCCGATCCAGAATTCACACTGGTTTCTCCTTATAAATCAAATTAGTTTGAACCTCTACTGGTTCTTGATTAAGTACATGGGAAGGGTCTGGTATGTACTCTTTTTTTTTTTTTTTTTTTTCCAGTATCGAAACATGAAAACATTGTGCATCGAAGCTAATTCTGATGGTAAGGCAAGCTTCTGATCCCAATTTCCTTTGAAATCCAAGACACATGATCATAGCATATCCTCTAGTGTCTGGATAGTTCTTTCAGATTGGCCCTCAGTTTGGGGGTGAAATGCCATACTGTACTTCAATTTCAACCCATAGTATTATGAACACTTGTCCAAAATTAAGAAGTGAAACACCCATCATGGTCTGAGATGATTGATTTTGGCACTCCATGCTGTCTAACGATCTGAGATACACAGATCTCTGTCAATCTTTCCACCGAAAAGGTATCCTTAATTACGATAAAGTGAGCGGATTTGGTTAATCTATTCATAATAACCCAAATCGTGTCATTCCCACTTGCAGTCCTGGGCAATTCTACTATAAAATCCATAGTAATTTGTGCCCATTTCATTCATGAAGCTCTATTTTCTACAAATCTCCTCTAGGATGTCGGGGTTCAGTCTTTCTTTCTGACAAGTTAGGCACTTTGACACGTATTTTGCCACTTTATTCTTCATATTTGGCCACCAAACATTCTTTTGGATGTCCTTGTATATTTTGGGAGCTTCTGGGTGTACCGAATACGACGTCATAAGTGCTTTCAACATTATCTAATCCTTTAAAAATTCAAAGTCAGGAACACAATTCCTTTCCTTGAAGTAAATGACACCTTTGGTGGAGGTCCTAACTCCTTGTTCTTTCTGCCAGAAAGTTGCGTTTTTAGCAAAAAAAAAAAAAAAAAAAGAATCCTTTCCTTGATACGTCTTATTGATTTCCAAATCTTGAGTGTGAAAACTACCGCTGCGAGCTTCAAATCATGCATAAGATAGTTTCTTTCGTGAATTTTCAGTTGTCGTGATGCATAGTCTACTACCTTCCCATTCTACATACGGACAGCTCCTAATCCATTTTTAGAAGTGTCACTATAATTCACAAAATTTCCTGTATCTACATCAGGAATCACTAATATAGGCGTACTAGTTAGTTTCCTCTTAAAATCTTAAAAATTCTCTTCACATTTCTGGGTCCATTCAAATTTCTTCCATTTTTGAGTAAGGGTTGTTAGTATTGCAGCAATCTTGGAAAAATCCCTTGACAAAATGGTGGTAGTATTCAGCTAATCCAAGGAAACTCCTTATTTCCGTAACATTCTTGGGTACCGGCCATGTACTGACCACTTCCACCTTTGCAGGGTCTACGAAAATTCCTTCATTTAGTACCATATAACCCTAGAAACAAACTTTTTCCAACCAAAATTCTCATTTGTTAATTTGACATACAGCTTA
Organism: Ficus hispida; assembly: GCA_025413025.1. Lineage (NCBI taxonomy): Eukaryota > Viridiplantae > Streptophyta > Magnoliopsida > Rosales > Moraceae > Ficus > Ficus hispida. Next base: position 19,814,731 of record CM046366.1, on the reverse strand, counting down.
TTTCGTTTTAACGTTTCCATCACCATCCTAAGGTGATGCTCATGTTCCTCTTTGGACTTTGAATAAAATATTGTCAATAACGACAATAATGAACTTGTATAAATATTCTTTGAACACTCTGTTCATAAGGTCCATAAAAGTAGCTGGGGCATTAGTTAATCCAAACGGCATAACCAAAACTTATAATGCTCATAACTCGTTCGGAAAAACCATTTTGGAGATATCTGACTTCTTGATCCTGAGCTGATGATAGTCTGATCGTGAATCGACTTTCGAGAATACTACTGCTCACTTGAGTTGATCAAAAAGATCGTCAATTCTTGGAAGGGGATACTTGTTCTTGATCGAATCTTATACAGCTCCCGGTAATCAATACACCTGCGTAATGATCCATCCTTCTTTTTCACGAACAAAACAGGCACTCCCTACGGAGAGTGACTCTGCCGGATGAATACTTTGTCAAGCAGTTCTTGCAACTGCACTTGAAACTTTCTAAGTTTGGCAAGTGCCATACAGTAAGGTGCTTTCGATATTGGTGCGGCTCTAGGCAAGAACTCAATTTCAAATGAAATTTCCCGTTCCGGCGAAAATCCTGATAAGCCTTCCGGAAAGATATTCACATATTCCTTTATAATGGGAATATCTTCCGGCATTAACTCCACTTCTCGATCTTTATCCACTATGTTAGCTAAATATCCTTGGCATCCATTAGCTAACATCTTCCAAGCCTTCATTGCCGAAACTAATCTAGTGGCTGAGCTCCGGGGCTGTCTGTAGAAGTTAAACTCTTCCTCATCGTAAGGGCTGAACGTTACACAATGTTTTTCGACAGTCAATCATAGCATTGTACTTACCTAAGAAATCTATCCCTAAGATCACATCGGAATTCTAAAGCTTGATCGCGATGAGATCTACAAATAATTCTTTGCCACATATAACTACGGAAGTATTTCGTGTCCAAAAAGTGTACCATAAAATCTCTCCGGATGGCAAAGAAGTTTTAAAAGGCTACTTAAACCTATCTACACATCTTCCTAATTTCTGGGCGAACTCCAAGGATATGAACGAGTGAGTGGCACCAGAATCAAACAACTCAATAGCATCATAAGTGGTGATAGAAATCTAACCTGTCACCATATGTGATGTCCCTGCTTCAGTGTCTCCTTTAGTATAATCGTAAATCCTGGCTTGGGGTTCGGGAGCCTCTAATCTACCTTGTGTAATTGAGGGTCCTTCAAGCCTGGCTTGGACTGCATGTAACTGATGAATGTTGGAATTCCGGTTCGGATAAGGAGGGTTCTGGTTCTGGTTGTTCTGAGGGACGTTCCTTGCATAGTGCCCCTCCTTGCCACACAGGTAGCAAGCATTTGACCCCATCCTACACACTCCCGGGTGCTTCTTCCCACACTTCTCACATGCGGGGTAGTTAGCGTTATTCCCCTCATTTCCTCTGCTGTTCTTTTTCTAAGGAAAATTCCTTTGTTGACCCTAGCTTGAAAATTTTCCTTTCCTTTTGTTCCTCTCAAACTGTTTTGAATCTTGTGCAGGATTACTAGTTTGGCCCTTCGGGAATGCTTCCGAACCTTGTCAGGGCTGTGTTGGCTTCGCTACAGCCTTCTCCTCCCTTTTCGCCTTGAAGATTTGAGCTCTTAGTTCTTTGTCCTGGTTTATCCAATACTCGGCTCTTATTGCCGACTTATGCAATCGGATACCAGGGTAGGTGGGCTACTGCCAGCACTAACTTGCTTGGCAATGTCAGTTCGAAACATCTTCATCATTCTCCTTACCTTCTCCGTTTCACTTGGTACCAAATCCGGGCATAACCGAGCTAATTGCTCAAACTTATTGACAGCTTCCCGTACTATCATTGACCCCTGTCTAAAATTCGTGAACTCGTCCTGTTGAGCGGTAAGGACCTCCCTGTTGTAGTACATCGTACGGAACTCGGTCATAAAATCTTGTCAACTCATGGCCGTAACATCCCGACGCATCTGTACAGTCATCCACCAGTGCCGCGCGTCCTTCTTAAGAGCAAAAGAAGCACATAAAACTTTCTCCTACTCCGTTAACCGCATGAAATCCAAAATGACTTGTATATCGATTAACCAGTTATCGGCGGCTATAGGGTCAGTCGATCCTTCGAACTCAAGTGCTTTCATCCGCCTAAATTGTTCGTACAGCAAGTCTTCCCGTATTGGCTGTAGGTTCACTTGTCCTCCAATGGGTGCCATCGGAATTTCAGCATTCCGAGGAATTTCTGGCTGGACCTCTAGTTGAGCATTCGGGTCAACATCCAGTACCTGAGATACTACTGGGGGTACTTGATGAGCTCGAGGTGGAACCTCGTCAACCTGGGGTCTTTGATTCATTCGAGCTATCTGCTCTTGAAGTCGATTCGTTTCTCGCTATTGTTCGAGCAACTGCCGTTGCAAATTTGCTATAAATGTTGCAAGATCCGGTTCAGGCGGATTAAGAGGTACTGTTCTACGCGGACGTACCATCTTCTAATTTCCTATCATAAGAAAAGATATTTATCGTACTGCTAATATCCTTTCTTCTATGCATGACTTATCGTATCATATCATCATACTTATCACACATATCATACCATAACATAACTTTCATAATCATAACATAGCTTTTCATAACATAACATATTCTTGTCATATATCCCGTGTTCGCACGGTCTTTTAGTACTCTTTCAAAAGTACCTCATTATTACTATCTCATATGTACACACTATGTACATCGTAATTTACCATACTGTAAATGCATATCGATTACATCATACTGGGCCTATATATCTATATATACAAGGCCAAAACTATGATGGAAGTGTCTAACACTTCACCATCATACATAAGTACGAGCCTATCATCAAAAATAATAAGCTAGTACAATCAGTCCTATGGTCAAAAGAAATATACATGGTTGATCCAAGTCTAAACTATAATCTCGATCGTGACTACTGACGAAGTTATCGTAATCCGCATCCCAATCATCATCATCTTGAAATATTTCCTCGGGATCGTCGTCGAGATCATCCACATCCTCAACACAATCTCCTGGCTCAGGCTCTGGCTCCATATCTTCTTCCTCGTCCTTGTCGTCGCTGGAGATGTTAATAACTAAAGGATCTTTCGGCGGGTCTACCGGAGCAACTACGTCGTCGGCAGCGTCCTCCGCGTCCATCTGATCCTCAGTCTCCTGGGTTGGTTCCTCCTGTACTGGGACAACAGGGATCGAATCTTCAGGGAACATCGGTCCTACCTTATACTGTGGCTCTCCTAACCCGGCGTCATCGACAACCACCTGGTAATCATCTACATAGGCATCGGCCTGTATCATATGCGCGATAATCTCCGCCTCTAAGATATCGTCAATCATACTGCCGACTGTCCTCTCAAGCATGGGCGTCGGAACAAACTTTCGAATATGGGAAGGTAACCCATTCCGTAAAATCGCTAAGGCCTGCAGCTCGGGGCTGGGCAAATCCTGTGGAATATGAGGTAACATAGCCTCCTGAAATCTCCAACAGTAGTGACTCATGGACTCCTGGGGGTATGCATGCCAGTCCTCTACATAACTCAAATATCGCGTGCGCTGCATATCCCGATAAATCTCGGGATCACGGTACGGCTCACCGACTCCCTCATCAGGCATCGGCCCATAACACGTAAGTACTGTAGTACGAAAATGAGCCCATGTACGACTAGGCATCTGTCTCTCACCCAACGTCATCCACCATAGTCGTGCGTCAGCTATCAAGCACCGACTGGCTAAAGAGACCTGTAAATGGCCTCGACATGACATATATGGAAAATCAACTCCATATCATATAGCCAAGCCGCTATTGATACTGACCGTCTCGTACCATCGAACAGTAGAGGATGCGATTCTAAAATGATGTTATCGTGTTTCGATCCGCATTTACGCGAGCAGGATCCATATCGCCGCGTCTATCATAACATATTCCCAACATAATTTTTTTTTTTCACATATACAAAAAATATAAATTCAACTTACGATGATGGTGGCAATGACAGGCAGACTATGAAATTGTATAGCAGGAAACCGCTCTGATACCAACTCTGTAATGACCCGTCTAGCATAGGCCGTTACCGTACATACATACTTACATAACGCATTTATACAAATCATACTTACTTATTTAGCGAGAACAGCGTAATTTTTTTTTTAATATGGCGCGTACGAGCGAATAGCAATATATAAAAACGATTGTTCGAATAATAATTATTATACATAAAAAGGCAAAACGCGTAGCGACTTTATTTCCCACATTTCACAGCTCGCCCTACCACGCTCCCCCATCTTGTATCAACAATTGCCCGTAGGTTGCTTACCTACAGCATAGACGTAAGACAATAAGCTTTCGCTCAGCAAGTACAACTACTAAACCGCGACATAATACAAACCTAATGTATCATAACACATCTTAACTCCACATATCATAGCATAGCATCTCATATCATAACTTAACTTATCGTAACATAACATATTATGTCATAACTTAACATAGTATTGCATAATATATGCATGAACCGATTATGCTCTTATTATGCCATCTTATTCATTCTTAGCCTCCTTTCATAACTTATCTTATCTTATCTTATTTTATGGGCCCCTTACATAAGTGTACGTACCGGGCGCGCAACTATGGAATGGTTGGGGCGGCCAGTCCATTTCCAACTCAAACCATAGTCCAACCCGACCTAACGCGGGTCGGTACGACACAGGCAACTTGCTTGCCATCATACTTACTTTTCATGATTTCTTATTTGATCTTGCTCTTACTTCGAATTGGTGAACATGCTTCGTGATGTCACACATACATAAGTTATAATTATATCATGCCTCATCTCATAAACTTAATACACCATTGATACACCATATCATAGAACATAACACCATCATATCATATCTTATAAGCATTTTCTAGCATCAAACAAATCTAACATCACATACTATAACATTCATTTATCATACTTGAGTAAGTATCACAACAAAAAGCCTATGCTGTAGGCGGAGTTGTACTTACCTCGATTACTATGTCCGGGGTTATGCTGCTCCACGTCCGGATACAGCTGCAGGCTACCTCCTGCTTGAATGAAGGACATAGGTAAGGGTCTACGGTTGTTATCGAAAAATGTTGATGACCTAACCAACATGCATACATAGTCTTAGTTATATGTTCCCTATACAAGATATCTTACTTGGTTACAATAAGTAACCCTATTGCTCGAGACTAGCCCAAACATGGATTATAATTTATCAGGTTACATTGAGCAACCTCATGTGCTAAGCCCACATCCATACAGGTAGGCTTAGGTCATTATCCTAACCTTGGGCCTAAGCCTTAACATTCTTGGTCTATAATCCATTGGGTTGTTATAAATAACCCAAGATCTTAGCTCATCATATTTTTAGTATCTCATTGGGTTATGTTGGGTAACCCTTGAGGTGATAAACCTTGCTCAAACTTGGTCAACCAAAGTCAACCTTCTATGGGTCAAACTTGGGCTTTGGGGTCCAAGCCCAATAACTCGGGTATCCTTCCCGGTTACCATCCGTTACTGTCTTGCTACTTATCTTTGGCTTTAAAAATCCCTTTTTCCCTTTCTTGGAAAATTTGGTACATTCAGTTCAAAAATCCTTTGCTTAACTTATAAAAATTCATGGTTCTTAAAGTGGGGTCTTAAAAATTGTTGAGGGCTGAAAACTGTCATTGGAACAGTTCTCACAGTCAAAACATTGGGGTTGGTGAAAAATACAGTTTTTCTGTCTTGTTTTTAGAAAATCCTGTGTAGGAATTTCCTGTTTTCTGCACAGTTCTTAGAAATCCGTTTCTATTTAAAAATATGGACTGAAGTTGAAACATTTGTCTTCACGAAAGTTTTATCTCTCGAAAAATTCTACAACTTTTGTGTTTTGAGGAAAACCCAGTTCGGATTTTATCGTGCCCTTATTCCTTATTGAACTCACTTGGCCGTGCATGAATCCTGGGTACGGTCAGGTTCGGATTTTCATAAAAACCGAGGTCGTTGGAGCCTCATTTTGGAAAACCGTCCATGTTAGTCCCTAGGAAAAACTGTTCCCTACAACTTTCATGTTTTAAGTTTTCTCAAATTCGGCCTCTAAAGACCTCAAATTTCATTTTCCAGAAAACTGGCCAGTTTATACCCGAACTGGCAGTTTTCGTTCTTAAATCCGTTACTCGTCCTAATACGTGCACACTACCTTAAACGACCACAGCGGGAGCCTAAGATCACACATGCAGCGTTTCTAACGTTCCAATCCAACATTCATGTGATTCGATCACGTCCATGCAAACCAATAACAAAATTACACCACCTAGGGTTTGCATGGTTCTAGATTCATTCAAACCATTCTATCCATGTCTATTCTAGCAACCTAACATACCAATCTAAATCATGCTTGAACATATTTGGGGGACATACAACTCATCAAACATCTAGCATGTAACCCTATTGATCAAACAAGCATAAGCATATAACAAATCAAAGCTCATAAATCAACCACTTAACCTAATCAAGCACCACCACAAAATCCTAAACTAGGGTAATAAAATAAATTGAGCTTATGCTCATACAACTTTCAACTTGAAATACATATAAATTTCAAATTGAAACTTAATTAAAGAGTTTAGGGCTACGGGAGAGTTACCTTGCTCAACCCTAAGAGTTGTTAGGGTTTGGGTCCGAAAATTTCTCCCCCCCCCCCCTTGGTTCCAACTAGCAACCGGCCTTCTCCCTCCAAGGACCACCAAAAATTTTTCCGGCCACTCGGTTGGTTCTCACAACTCCGGCCAACCTTCCTAACACTTCCTTTCTTCACTTTTCTCTTCCCTTTCTTCCTTTTCCACAACCGGCCACTTGGCCAAAAATGGGTTCCAAAAATTTTTTCCAAACTTTTTTCTTGTGTTCTAGCTCAAATCCGACCAGCCCCCTTGAATTTCCCTTTAAGTTTTTTTTTTTTTTTTTTTTTTCTCTTTTCTCTCTTACCTTTCCTATGCTCGGTTTTTGAGAGGAAAAATGGGCAAAGTTTTCCTAGCTTTTCCAAATTTTGAGAACAAAAATGTTCAAATGGGTCACCTATTTATAGGTGAAGGAGAACTTTTCAAAATTGCTATTTAGTCCTTAAAGAAGCAAAAATTTGCACAAAAAGGTACATAGGTGGCCGGCCATCCCTTGGTGAACAAGGAAAAATTACTTTCCTTAATTCCAAAATTCAATAAATGATGTCATAATTGTGGGATAAGGTGATGTAAGCATTATTAGGCCTTGTTTGGCCTTCTTATCCAATATGCAGTCCATTTTTAAGCTATTACAGATATTTCCAATACTGTGTTCACTAATACACAGTACTGTAATATTATACTGCAGTCCAAAATTTATCTGTGTAAAAATAGACTGTATAAAATTTTTCTTATTTCCTTAAGCCCTTTAACCCTTAGTATCCAACTCGGTGTGCTTGATTTTTCTATGGTGGTATTAACTCCTATTCATACTATCTTGCCCGTAAAAACGGTTTTTCGTAGTATATTCCCATACTGCTTTGCCATAATACTGTATAGTCATTTCTTTGACCATTTTTGTCAAACTTTGACTCTCTTGGTCAACTTTGACTTTTCTTAGTCAAACTTTGACCAACATAATCATAGAATTTTTCATCCCTTTTTACTTAAAAGGTCGCATGCTAGTCTAAGCAATCATTTTTTGAGTCTTATAAAAGCATAAGAACTCACAAAATTTCATAAAAACTCTTGATCGAGCTTTTTCATAATTACCTTCATGACACATATTTAATTCCTTTAAAAGGAAATAGTAATATCGAAAAACTAGGTATTACAAAAGCTATGCCGATAAATGTCGAAGGCCCTTAGAATTCCAAGTTAGAGACTATGTTTTTCTTAAAGTTGCTCCTCTAAAGGGGATTATGAGATTTGGCAAGAAGGAAAAGCGTAGTCCAAGATACATAGGGCCATTCGAAATCTTGGAAAGGATTGGCAATGTAGCTTGCCTTGCCGCTAGAATTAGCTTCTGTGTGTAACGTTTTTCACGTTTCGAAGTTAAGAAGTATGTACCTGATCCGTCCCATGTGTTACGTCAGGAACCGATCGAGGTTTAAACTGACTTGACATACGAAGAGAAACCAGTTCAGGTCTGGATCAGGAAGAAAAGGTCTTACGAAATAGGACAATTCCCATGGTTAAAGTATTGTGGCGAAACCACAATATTGAATAAGCAACATGGCAACTAGAAGAAGATATGAGAGCAAATTATCCCCACTTGTTCTAATTTTCGAGGACGAAAATTTTAACGGGGGAAGATTGTAATAACTAACCTTGTTACAAATTATGATTCCTTGTCTCTCAAGGAATCAAAATTTGTATTATGTATGAGTATATGAATTTTCCTAATCTGAGTTATCAGAATTATGATTTATATATGATTTGTATTCCGGTCAAAGTTTGGCCAGAATGATTTGAGCTATGATAGGAATTTATGATTGTATTCCGGTCAGGGTTTGACTAGAATAATTTGAGATATGATAGGAATGTATGATTTTATGTTGGTCAAGATTTGACCAGAATTATTTAAAGTATGATAAGAATTTATGATATATGATGGTCAAAGTTTGACCAGAAAGTCAAAGTATGATGATACTGTTGAATAACAGGTAGTATAGAAATTATATTGCGAAAAACCGTTATTACGGATAGATAAAGCAAGTTTAAGGTACGGAATTATGTTAGAAAAATCAAGCACAATATTTAAGGCAAGAAGGACTAATTAGCCTTAAGTTCTAAGAAAAACCTAAACGCAGTCCAATTTTATGTAGATAAATTTTGGACTGCAGTTTAGTCTGACAGTACTGTTTTAGATGAAAACAGTATTTGTTATATTTGTATTAGTATGAAAATAGACTGCTTTTATGATTTAAAGCCAAATGGAGCCCTAAGTATGGGACACCTCATCAAGAGATAATTATGTTATTATTTGAATTTTTGAAAAATTTGGAAAGTATTACAAGAACAAACTTGGACCACAAGTTTTCACCAAGTGGCCGGCCACCCTTGGAGGACTTTTCAGCAAATAAAATTTTTGTGAGGCTTGGAGAGCAATTTAAGGAATAAAAATAATTCAATCTCACGTAATAGAGCATGAACCAATTCAAGTTCACGAGGACCTTACTTATGAAAAAAAGCCTATGCAAATTCTGGCTCAAGAAGAGAATACTCTCAGAAACAAGACCATACCCCTTGTTAAGGTGTTATGCTGAAATCACAAGATCGAGGAAGACACGTGGGAACATGAAGATGAAATTAGGAAAAATTATCCATTTTTGTTCTAATATTTGAGGACGAAAATTTTATAAGGAGGATAGATTGTGATGTCTCAGAAAATTCACAAACTTGATTCATGAACTATTATTATGGATTTCCTTAATTAATATACTTCTAATGAATTATTTTGATGAATATCAAATTTCAAGTTCATGAATGATTGTATATGTATCATTAGTATGATGATATCGATGATCAAACAATATTGAGTTTCTCTATTTAAATGCTAAATTTTAAATACATAAAAAATAAGTTGAACGACATATATATTTATACGAAAAATTTATTATGTCGTATTAGAGGGATAATGTTAATTTTTGGGAAGAACCGCGATTTTATTAGTAGTTCAATTTAATAATCTTAGTATTTATTTTGATCATATCAATAGTTAAATTTTGAGAGTATGATTGAGATCTTAATGTAGCACATAGATAGAAGATGAGTGATTAGTATTTACTCTTAGAAAATCCAAAGGTGGAAGATTGATTAAGAATTGTGCTTAAGGTTGAAATCAATAGTGTAGATTATTTGTTAAAGAATCCTAGGCAAATAAATGACCAAGTTTTAGATAATAAGTGACTAATAAGAGCTTAAGATAAGGATTAGTATGATAGAAGATCCAATGGATGAGAATAAAGATGACAGCTTTTGATCAATGGTGAAAAATTGAAAGAAAGAAAAACAAAATGAAAATGAGAAAATCATCAAGGGATCTGGATTTTTGTATCAAAAGGCAAGAAGAAATTTGAACAAATGAGAAAAAAAGAAAGTGAAGCATACATGCAACCTTATGTAAAAGATGGTATGTTTATTTTGGCAAGTTGGCCCAAAGAACAGACAAGTGAAAGTGACCCCTTGTCTCCATTTTGTTGAACAAAATTTTCAACCTAACTCTCTCCCTTTAAGTGGTGGCAATGAAGCGGAGAATCAACCAAAAATTTTCCAATTTTACCCCTCAAAATACAGCTTCCTAAAGGTAAAAGTTGGCTGAAAACAAAACCCTAACACGTCATCTTATTCTCAAACAAGTTAAGCTCAAAAACCCTAGTTTCTCTAGCCACCACCAAGCTCAAAATAGAAAAAAGAAAAACCTACTTAAATGTTTTATGAACGGGCGAAGCTGTGCGGAGGTGATGAAGGAAGAGAGTGGGATACCACCACGAATTTAATTTTCGCATTTAGACTTCTTAAATTATTTTATATCGACTATATTTACAACGATGTTTCCAATGTTTTGGTACTACAAAACTAGTAGGAGTACTTTACGAGAAAAAGACTTAAGACTCTTTCCTTTTAACTTAATGAAGTTATAGTTTTTTTAAATATTATCTAAGTACGAATTTGAATAGGATATTTATTATCTAGAGGGTTTCAATTTTCTCAGTTAAAAATTTTAGTCAATTTAACTTTTGTAGTACGAATATAATTTATGAAAAAAAAAATTTATATTTTTGAAACCAAACATAAATAAGTATTAAGATTAAATTAAATAAGAATTAGTATGCTAGTTAACGGTCTAAAAAGTCAAATCATTATATCTTCTCTCAAGATATGTAGATTGTAGAATAATCTATTGTAAATGGCAACATGAGTTAGCACAATCTTAAAGAAAATTTTTTTAAAATTATGCTGCATAAATTACCCCTTTTTGTTATAGCCAAGGCCAGGCATTGGCCAGGCCAGAGCTAGTTTTGGCTAGCTCGTAGGCAGCAAGCTGGGCTTGCTGCAAAATTGGCCATTTTGTTTTATTTAAATTATTTTAAATAAAATAAAATTAAAGATTACCCAATTGAGCATTTATTTGGTTTTTCCATTGAAACTCAATTTTTTCATCTCATTTTTTTGTTTTTTTTTATTTTCTGAAAAGTCCACAAAAATTATAACTAATTTTTAAAAAATCAACTAACTCAAATTTAAAAATTTTATCTTCAACTAACAAATTAAATGTAGGCTAAGTATTTAATACTTGTATTAGAAGTAGATGATTTATATCAAAGAGAAAGAACTTTTACCTCTTTTTCTCAAAGAGAAAATCTCAATGAGAAAGTTCCTCTATTCCACTCTTTGCCTCTCTCATATGTAGAGAATTAAAAGAAAAAAAATAAAAAGGTGAGTAATGATCATACTAAGTTAATAAAGTCGCCGACACGTCCATTTGAATAGTACCTAGAATAGGCATGTGAGACTTACGGTGTATTTATCCATATTTAGGGCATGTTTAGGGCGCTAGTTTCATATGATAGTTTATTATCTACATTTTAAAATCTCAACTCTTCATCAAATTTTTTATTTTTTTTATTTTTAAAAAACTCAAATTTTAAAAATTCATAACTTTCTCGTTTTAAATCGAAATGGGATGATTTTTATATCAAAATACTCTTATCGACGATACAAATAAGACAAGAATCTTTTTACATATTTTTTCTAAACATATTTTAATTTTTTTATATTATTTTTTATATCATATAATTTTTTCAAAAATTTTCCCGTAAAATATACGTTTCTAAGTCAATTTTTAAAATATCTTCTTCGTATGTTCATCTTACGTCAACTTTAGTCTACGTGGTACAATAAAGCAATACAAGTGGTCGGATTAATTTATATGACACAATATTCTGAAAGCAAAAGGACAATTATTTTTTGTTTTTAGTGGCAGCGAAAGGGCAATTGTACATAAATGTGGATTCCATTTTAAAACATTATTGGTTTTTTATCAAACCACTTTATTAATTTTAGCACTATTGATAAGAAGAAAAAAGTACAATGAACTTGATAGAGCACAGACATCAATGTCCAGCCCACATTGGTGGTTCCAATAAGAAGTTAGCCTAATTTGGAACTAATTATTCCCTGAAAATATTTAGCAAAACTAACACGTAATGTTTTTCACATTTGTTGAAATTTAGCTTTAGCCAACAATACTTAACACCCCAAATTAACATGTAATGAACAGATGAATCGAAGCTAATTAAATTTTCAATATATACGTAAATAAAGCACACACATTGCTTGGTTAAAAAAACAAACCAAAAAAAAAAAAAGAAAAAACATTGTATACCATATTTTTTTCTCCAACCAAACATATACTAACATCAAGAAAGATTAATACATCTTAACTAAAGTTTTTTTTTTTTTCAATTAAGAGACTTTATTACCAATAATTAAACATATATTATATCTGGTTCAAATTAAAAGAGACCTTGTGAGCTTTTAATTTGTCGGTTAGAGATAAAATTTTTAAGTTGAAATTAATTAACTTTTATAAAATTAGTTATAAATTTTATTGAGTTCTCAAAAAAGAAAATAAATAAATAAATATAATTTAATTAGAGTTAAATTAAAATATCAAATATTTATTACCGCTTAAAACACCACGCCAAATAGAATCTTTATTCAATGCCATGCTTGTCGGACAGTACGCAACGTGCAGCTTTTTTAATAATTACTTGGGGTGTTTGGTGTAGTGGTTTGAGTTGAGATTTTTAAGTTTGAATAGTAAATTTTTTTGAATTTTCAGAAAAGACAAAAAACTTTTTAGGAAAAAGACAAAAACTTTTTAGGAAAAAGACAAAAAAAAGTTTGAGTTGAATGGATTGAGTGGTTGAAACAAACAAACCTTAACGTGTAGCTTGGCTTGCAAGAGGTATTATTAGGCGTTTATAAAAAATAAAAAAAAAGGTGGTATTATTAGGCTCTTTTTCTTTTAACTCTAGAATCAATATACAAAGGTTCTCATTTTTTTCGCAGATAATATTTTCGTTCACACGTGATATAGCTTGCAAATGCAAATTATTAAGGATTACTTTCAAAAATAGCATCTGTAGAAAAAGTATTATTAAAATTGACATCATTTTTGTTTCCTTTCATTCCTAGAATTGTCACGTCATCACCATCAATTAAAATGGATGTAAAAAGTCAAAAATACCCTCAGACAAGCCTAAACCTTATTTTTTCTCACTTTCCCGCCTAGTTCCCCACCCATTTTGAAACCCAAATCTTCATCTAATACCCTAACTTGATTTAAAACTATTTTCACTATTTTAGAGAGAGAAACTTCCATCTAGAGAGAGAAACTCTCACCGTCAGAAACCACTCCAAAAATCGCTCGGAAACTGTCAGAAACCAACATCAACGCCCTCTATAAAGCTTTTTTGAACTTTGTAAAAGCTGGAGAATATTCTAAAACCACCCAAAACCAGTTGAAATTTCTTGAGTCTCCCATATCCAAACCCAAGAAGTTGGCGGAGAAAAACATTACTCCCGTAAAAGGAATGTTCGGCTAATAGCTTCGGTAGAGAAAAGGCCATCGGCGGAGAAAAATCCTCAAAAACCGGAACCAGAGAAAAAAAGAAAGGAGCCCGAGAAATGGTCGAAGAAAAATAAGGGGGAAATCTGTATTGCTAGTTGATTTTCTGAAAAAAAAAAAAAAAAAATTGCTTAAAGATTATAATGTTTGTATTTTTATTTGATTTTGTGACATAAACTAAATGTTTGTTAGTTGGGTATTTGGATTTTGAGAGGAAAATTTAGTACATTAGTTTATATAAATATTTTTATACTATATTAAATATTATTACTATTGGTGTCATTTGCAGAGGTTGGTCATTTACATAATGACCGGGTGGTAATTTTTTTAATGACCTTATTTTTGTCTGTGTGAATGGCCAAAAATGTTAGAAGTTTTTTTTAAAAAAATTTTAGACATAGGTCATAATTGTTATAACCGGATGAGTATAACAAGAATGACCTTTACACAAAAATGACCAAAAATGTTATATTTTTAAAAAAAAATTTAGACATAGGTCATAACTGTTATGACTGGATGGTCATAACAGGAATTACCATTACTCAAAAATGATAAAAAAATGTTAGATTAAAAAAAATAGACATAGTTCATAACTGTTATGATCGGGTGGTCATAACAGGAATGACCTTTACTCAAAAATGATGAAAAATATTAGATTTAAAAAAAATTTAGACTTAGGTCATAACTGTTATGACCGAGTGGTCATAACAGTTATGACCTTTACTTAAAAATGGTCAAAAATGTTAGATTTTTTTAAAAATTTTTTTTAGACATAGGTCATAATTGTTATGACCGGATGGTTATAATAGGAATGATCTTCACTCAAAAATGGCCAAAAATGTTATATTTAAAAAAAATTAGACATAGGTCATAACTGTTATGACCGGGTGATCATAACAGGAATGACCTTTACTGGAAAATGGTCAAAAATATTAGATTTTAAAAAAATATTTTTAGACATAGGTCTTAACTGTTATGACCGGGTGGTCATAACTGTTATGATCGGGTGGTCATAACAGGAATGACCTTTACTCAAAAATGACCAAAAATATTATATTTTTAAAAAATATATATTTTTTTAGATATAGGTCATAACTATTATGACCAGGTAGTCATAACAGGTATGACCTTTATTCAAAAATGTCCAAAAAATGTTAGATTTTTTTTTTTAATTTAGACATAGGTCATAACTTTTATGATCGGGAGGTCATAACATGAATGACCTTTACTTAAAAATGACCAAAAATGTTAGATTAAAAAAAATTTACACATAGGTCATAACTGTTATGACCGGATAGTCGTAACAGGAATGACCTTTACCGGAAAATGACTAAAAATGTTATATTTTTTTAAAAAAATTTTTTAGACATAGGGCATAACTGTTATGACCGGATGGTTATAATAGGAATGACATTTACTCGAAAATGATTAAAAATGTTATATTTAAAAAAAATTTAGACATAGGTCATAACTGTTATGACCGGGTGGTCATAAAAGGAATGACTTTTACTTGAAAATGACCTTTACTGGAAAATGGCCAAAAATATTAGATTTTAAAAAAAAAATTTTAGGCATAGGTCATAACTGTTATGACCAGGTGGTCATAACAGGAATGGCTTTTGCCAAAAAATGATAAAAAAAGTTAGATTTATAAAAAAATTTAGATATAGGTCATAACTGTTATGATCGGGTGGTCATAATAGGTATGACCTTTACTCAAAAATGACCAAAAAATGTTGGATTTTTTTAAAAACAAAATTTAGACATAGGTCATAACTGTTATGACTGGGTGGTTATAACAGGAATGACATTTATTCAAATATGATAAAAAATGTTAGATTTAAAAAAAAATTTAGACATAAGCCATAACTGTTATGACCGGGTGGTTATAACAGGAATGACCTTTACTGGAAAATGGTCAAAAATTTTAGATTTTTTTTAAAAAAATTTATTTTAGACATAACTTATAACAGTTGTGACTGGGTGGTCATAACAGGAATGACCATTTATTAGTCATTTTCCAGCAAAGGTCATTCCTGTTATGACCACCCGATCAGAACAGTTATGACCTCCCGATCATAACAGTTATGACCTATGTCTAAATATTTTTTTTAAATATAACATTTTTGGTCATTTTTGAGTAAAGGTCATTCTTTTATACCCACCGGTCATAACAGTTATGACCTGTGTCTAAAAAATTTTTTAAAAAAAATTCTAACATTTTTGGCCATTCACAAAAAAAAATAATAATAATAAGGTCATTAAAAAAATTACCACCCGGCCATTACGTAAATGACCAACCCCTATAAATGACACAAACAGTAATAATATTTAATATAGTATAAAAATTTATATAAACCAATACACTAAATTTTCCTCTCAAAATCTAAATACCCAACTAACAAACATTTAGTATATGTCACAAAATCAAATAAAAATACAAACATTATAATTTTTATGCAATTTTTTTTTTTTTTTTCAGAAAATCAACTAGCAATACAGATTTCCTCCTTATTTTTCTTCGACCATTTCTCGAGCTTCCTTCTTTTTTTCTCTGTTTCCGGTTTTTGAGGATTTTTCTTCGCCGATAGCCTTTTCTCTACCGAAGTTATTAGCCAAACATTCCTCTTTACGGGAGTAATGTTTTTCTCCGCCAACTTCTTAGGTTTGGATATGGGAGACTCAAGAAATTTCAATTGGTTTCTGGTGGTTTTAGAATATTCTCTAGCTATTACAGAGTTAGAAAAAGCTTTTATAGAGGGTGTTGATGGTGGTTTCTGACAGTTTCCAAGCGGTTTTTTGAGTGGTTTTCGACGGTTTGAGTTTCTCTCTCGATATAAAAGTTTCTCTCTCTAAAATAGTGAAAATAGTTTTAAATCAAGTTAGGGTATTAGATGAAGATTTGGGTTTCAAAATGGGTAGGGGGCTAGGCGGGAAAGTGAGAAAAAATAAGGTTTAGGCTTGCCTGAGGGTATGTATTTTTAACTTTTTACATACACCTTAATTGATGGTGATGATGTGACAGTGCTAGGAATGAAAGGAAACAAAAATGATACCAATTTTAATAATACTTTTTCCATAAATACTATTTTTGAAATTAATCCTATCTATTAAATTGATTAATAGACCGTCTCTCATAATTTAATCTATGAGAGACAGTCTTGGGACAGGTTTCAAGCTTTGAACATTACTTTTTTGTTTTTTTGTTTTTGTTTTTTTTTTAAGTAATCAATTTCTTCTTTCTAATGCTTTCTTGCTTTTCATTTCCATGCGTATCACTCCACCTGCTCCCATTTCATATCTTTTTTCCGGATCTTCTTCAGCAAATCGAATCTCCTGCTTTACAATGTATTTTCTTTAGATTTTATCTTATTCACAAGCACGCCAATGGAAAACTTATAAAAAAAAAACCTTTCACGTTTTGTTCATTGTTCAGATGTGATCATTATTCAACAACCCAAATTTTAATAAATCTAAATTAAGAACGTAAACTACTATTGTTACACAACAAGTATTGTTTTACTATTCTTTTCCACATCATCAATATATGACTAGAGTTTTCTGTTAAGTTGTGAAGCCTAAATAATATCCTCTAAAAAAATACCTGATGCAAAGTTAGCACGTGGATCGACATGAGAGATAAACACGTTTGTGAAATGTCATCGTGAATCTCTTGTAAACACTTCATCATAGTAAAATCTGTAGTGTCATGAACATGAACTAGCCATCAAATGGGCAAATCTGTATAACAATTCTTGACATGTTTTATACATTTTTATTTTTCTTCTATTTATTTGCTCTCCATATTATTTTGAATTAGGTCGGGAACTAATTCTCAACATTTTCTTATATCCAACAATAGTTTTTGCGAAAATTGTCGTAAAAAATATGACAAGTTTAGTAGCATGTTCTTAATGTGTGGCATGGCCTTCAACATTCACTACTAGAAAAAGTGGATTCGACGATGGTGATTTGACGACCGTTTTTTAAAAAACCGTCGTGGAAAATTCGAGAAAAAACACGGAGCCGAAAAACTTTCCGAAGACCGTCGTGGAAGCCAAGTTTTCCACGACGGTCAACGTTGACCGTCGTGGAAGTCTCACGATTCCACGACGGTCAACAAAAACCGTCGTCGAATCATGGGATTCCATGACGGTCAACTTTGACCGTTGTGGAATCCAGAAGATTCCACGACGGTTTTTCTTGACCGCCGTGGAATCCTCGGACTTCCACGACGGTCAACGTTGAAACCGTCGTGGAAGACGGCAAGATTCCACGACGGTCAACGTTGACCGTCGTGGAAACCTCGGACATGGTATTTGGAAACCGTCGTCGTTTTGAAGAAAAATGGGAAACGACCACAGTTTATGAAAACCATCGTCGTTTTATAAAGAAACGACGACGGTTTCATTGGCGAAACCGTTGTCGTTTCGCAAATGAATTTGTTGAAACGACGACGGTTTCGTATGGGAAACCGTCGTCGTTTCCTAGTTGCATCCACATGAAACGACGACGGTTGCTAAGCGAAACCGTCGTCGTTTGGATTAAAAACGACGACGGTTTTTCCTGGAAACCGTCGTCGTTTCGTGGGTTGAGCGCCAGAAAACGACGACGGTTTCATAGTTAAAACCGTCATCGTTTTTCAAGAAAAAACGACGGTTTTTATAAACTGTCGTCGTTTTAGTAGAAACGATGACGGTTTCCTATAAACCGTCGTCGTTTAGAGGCGGAATCTACGAGGCGTCAAAATTTTCAAAATTTTTGGTTTTTTTTGAAACTCTTGCCCGAAAGCGTGCGCGCTTTTTGCTGTCTATATTTGGCTCCTTATATATATAAAAAAATGTCCCACATTCCCTCCAACTTATCTCTTTAAGGTTTGATATTTTGCTCCATCTATTTTCTCTCTGCTCATAGCCTTGCCTCCACCATTGCCTCGCTTGGAATCTTGGTGGATTTTCTCTTGTTCTCGCCCGCGCCTCCTCCTCTGGCCCTATATATTTGCTCGGCTCGCCTCATTTGGTGCAGTCGCCACCGTCTCTCTCTTTCCTCGCCGTCGCAACTTCCTCTCTCCTATTCAGTTCGGCCCTAATTACGACGTAAGTTTTTTGGCATGTTAATAATTTTTTAGGCTATGCATATAATAATCATTGTTGTAATTGTTTCGGTAATTGTCAAATTGTTAGGGCGCTTAATGATTGGAAGACGTTGGTGGGAAGAGGAATAAGACAAAGACGGAACTGGGAGACATTGATTGATACTGTTCGATGTTAATATTGACTGAAATCTATATATATAAATCAATTTTGTAATATATTAATAATGGATTACAGATTGTGTTTACAGCGAAATTTTTGTATTTGTTTCTTGGTATCCCTTGTGCCGACATGTTAATGCTTGAAGCCGAAGTGGTATACGGACAGGGATACCACGACGGTTTACAACGAAACGGACGACGGTTTCGACATAAACCGTCGTGGTATTCCAAGGGATACCACGACGGTTTCGAGGTAAAACCGTCGTGGCATCCCGGCGGGATACCACGACGGTGTCGGTGTAAACCGTCGTGGTCACCGGAGGATACCACGACGGTTTCTGGTAAACCGTCGTGGTATCCCATCGGATACCACGACGGTTTCGTTTTAAACTGTCGTTGTAATTTGAATTACCACGACGGTTTTTTTGAAAAAAACCATCGTGGTATGTTCTTTACTGTTACTGTTTATCCCATTTTCTCCATTGCACGACGGTTAAAAAACCGTCGTCGTATCTTGAAGATACGACGACTATGGATTCGACGACGGTTAGAAAATTGTCGTCTATTTGTTACAACGACGGTTAAAAACCGTCGTCGAATCTTTATTCTGTAGTAGTGATTTTTGGCTATTCACACAGACAAAAATAAGGTCATTAAAAAAATTACTGGGTGGTCATAACAGGAATCACCTTTTCTTAGCCATTTTCCAGTAAAGGTCATTCCTGTTATGACCACCCGGTCATAACAGTTATGACCTATATCAAAATTTTTTTTTAAATATAATATTTTTGGTCATTTTTGAGTAAAGGTCATTCTTGTTATACCCACCAGTCATAACAGTTATGACATGTGTCTAAAAAATTTTTTTTAAAAAAATTCTAACATTTTTGGTCATTCACACAAACAAAAATAAGGTCATTAAAAAAATTACTACCCGGTTATTATGTAAATAACCAACCTTTGTAAATGACACCAACAGTAATAATATTTAATATAGTATAAAAATTTATATAAACCAATACACTAAATTTTCCTCTCAAAATCTAAATACTCAATTAACAAACATTTAGTTTATGTCACAAAATCAAATAAAAATAAAAAACATTATAATTTTTATGTATTTTTTTTTTTCAGAAAATCAACTAGCAATACAGATTTCCTCCTTATTTTTCTTCGACCATTTCTCAGGTGCCCTTCTTTTTTTCTCTGGTTCTGGTTTTTGAGGATTTTTCTCCGCCGATGGCCTTTTCTCTACTGAAACTATTAGCCAAACATTCCTCTTTACGGGAGTAATGTTTTTCTCTGTCAACTTCTTGGGTTTGGATATGGGAGATTTAAGAAATTTCAATTGGTTTTTGGTGGTTTTAGAATATTTTCCAGCTATTACAGAGTTTGAAAAAGCTTTATAGAGGGCATTGATGGTGGTTTCCGATAGTTTCCGAGCGGTTTTTGGAGTGGTTTTCAACGGTGAGAGTTTATAGCTTTATAGAGGGCATTGATGGTGGTTTCCGATAGTTTCCGAGCGGTTTTTGGAGTGGTTTTCAACGGTGAGAGTTTATCTCTCTAGATGGAAATTTCTCTCTCTAAAATAGTGAAAATAGTTTTAAATCAAGTTAGGGTATTAGATGAAGATTTGGGTTTCAAAATGGGTGGGGGACTAGGCAGAAAAGTGAGAAAAAATAAGGTTTAGGCTTGCCTGAGGGTATTTTTGACTTTTTACATCCACCTTAATTGATGGTGATGACGTGACAGTGCTAGGAATGAAAAAAACAAAAAATGATATCAATTTTAATAATACTTTTCCCACATGTGCTATTTTTGAAATTAACCCTATCTATTAAATTGATTAATAGACCGTCTCTCATGATTTAATCTATGAGAGACAGTCTTGGGACAGGTTTCAAGCTTTGAACATTACTTTTTGTTTTTTTGTTTTTTTTTTTTAAGTAATCAATTTCTTCTTTCTAATGCTTTCTTGCTTTTCATTTCCGTGCGTATCACTCTACCTGCTCCCATTTCATATCTTTTTTCCGGATCTTCTTCAGCAAATCGAATCTCCTGCTTTACAATGTCTTTTCTTTAGATTTTATCTTATTCACAAGCACGCCAATGGAAACTTATAAAAAAAAAACTTTCACATTTTGTTCATTTTTAAGATGTGATCATTATTCAACCACCTAAATTTTAATAAATTTAAACTAAGAACGTAAACTACTCTTGTTACACAACAAGTATTGTTTTACTAGTCTTTTCCACATCATCAATATATGACTAGAGTTTTGTGTTAAGTCGTGAAGCCTAAATAATATCCTCCAAAAAAAATACCTTATGTAAAGTCAACACATGGATCAATATTAGACACATGGATCAATATTAGAGATAAACACGTTTGTGAAATGTCATCGTGAATCTCTTGTAAACACTTTATCATAATAAAATCTGTAGTGGTATGAACATGAACTAGTCATCAAATGGGCAAATCAGTATAACAATTCTTGACATGTTTTATACCTTTTTATTTTTCTTCTATTTATTTGCTCTCCATATTATTTTGAATTAGGTCGTGAACTAATTCTCAACATTTTCTTATATCCAACAATAGTTTTTGCGAAAAGTGTCGTGAAAAATATGACATGTTTAGTAGCGTGTTCTTAATGTGTGGCATGGCCTTCACAGGGAGACAAAACCAAGAATTTCCCTCCCAAACAATGTCAAGTACCTAACGAAGCACTTATACATCGAACCAGGAGGAGTGTTCACCGTCAAGAATTATTTCGTTAGGGAAATCTAATTAGTGATCGGGATTTTTTTTCCTTGTTTATTTTTTTTTATTTTTTTATTTTTGTTTAATGATATGCTAGGGTCAATAACATAACCAAAATTGGGCATTCAAATTATATGGTGGGAATAATATCGATATATTTTGACAATATCAAAATAATACCTAGCAATTTTGAAACATGTCATCTGCATATGCCAAGTCTCTTTCTGAGCAAGAAGATATCCTCTTTCCCTTTCAGTCTAAAAATATAATATAACCTCCTGTACCCACCAAGCTTTGTCTTTTCCTTTTATTTTAAAGTTTTCTTTTATTTCATATTTTTCATATTAAAAAGGAAAATAGACAATTCAATATTAAAAAAAAAAAAAAAAAAACAGCCTCAAAGTAATCATGAAATGACAAATTTCCTACGTATGCCGACACTTTTTGCTTTTTCTTTTTCTTTTTCTTTTCCTTTTCCCCCTGACGTGTCCTGATATCTATTATTATAGCCCACTTTCATAATTTTTTTTTGTTTATAATTTTAAATGAGCCACACTCTTTCTCTAGGCTTACCTTTATTTATTTATTTATTTATATTATTATTACTATCATTGTTCTTGTTCTCATATATTTGCAGATTATCTTATCCACGTTTGCTTTTTTAGCATTTTAATCTAGTTATTTAGAGCAAGCTCCTAATCAAAGAACAACGATGTTTGATAATTAAACTTCTTGTCATTTTTTACGTGTGATCAAATTCGAACGACGAATGCTGATCACGTTAAATTCATTTAATAAAATGACAAAAGATGTTCAGTATTTTCTTAGCTATATAAAAGATGGATGTAGTATCCTTTGTCATTCACACGTAAAGAAAAATGAAATACTCTGTATTTTCTTCACCATCTTATAATATTTTCATCTTTCTTTTTTCATCGTTTTTACTGGCAGCCTTTGCTAATCACACTCATGATGAATTTCTTCGGTGTCTTACTTCCCATTTATCCATTAACTCTAGCTCAACTCCTCATGAACCCATAATCTACACTCGAAATGATTTGTCAAACTACTCATATTTACTAAGTTCATCTCGAAAGAATCCTCGTTTTTCTTCTCCTTCAACCCTGAAACCATTCGCTATCGTCAGGCCATTTCATGTCTCCCATGTCCAAGCCACGGTTTACTGCTCTAAGAAACATGGAATGCAAATCCGAACTCGAAGTGGCGGCCATGATTTTGAGGGCCTTTCTTATGTGTCAAAAATTTCCCCTTTTGTTGTTATTGACTTGAGAAATCTAAGTTCGATTAGCGTAGATGTGGCGAGAAAATCTGCATGGGTTCAAGCTGGAGCTACGCTAGGTGAACTTTATTATAAAATTGCGGAGAAAAGTGGAAATGTTGGCTTCCCTGCCGGTGTTTGCCACACTGTGGGTGTTGGCGGACACTTTAGTGGAGGAGGTCATGGCTTTCTATCACGAAAATACGGTCTTGCAGCAGATAATATTGTTGATGCGCGTTTAATCGACGCCGAAGGAAGGATTCTCAACAGGAAATCTATGGGAGAAGATTTGTTTTGGGCCATCCGTGGCGGTGGAGCCGCAAGCTTTGGAATCGTTGTCGCATGGAAACTTCAACTTGTTGATGTTCCATCGATAGTGTCCGTGTTTGATGTCAATAGGAACATCGAACCCGACGCAACGAAGAAGCTTCTTCATCGATGGCAACGCAATGCCGACAAAGTCGATGAGGATCTAACAATCTTCGTCGTGTTACGAACAGTAATTAGCTCTATCGATAAAAAAGGGAATAAGAGAATTGGTCTAGAAGCTTCCTTTCAGGCCACGTTCCATGGCGGCGTGGATAGGCTCCTTCAATTGATGCAAGACAAGTTCCCTGAATTGGGTCTTCTAAGACAAGACTGCATCGAGATGAGCTGGGTTCAATCTTTCCTCTTTTTCAACGGATTCAGAAACGGAGAGCCCTTGAAAGTTCTACTCAATAGGACACCTGATTCGAAGCTGTTGTCTTTCAAAGCGAAATCCGATTACGTGAAAGAGCCTATTCCACATGACGCGCTGCAAGGAATGCTAAAGAGGTTGCGCAACGAAGACGTGGGCAGAGGCTGGGTCGAGCTATTTCCTTACGGAGGGAAAATGAATGAGATCTCCGAATCCTCAATCCCATTCCCACACCGAGCCGGAAATCTTTACAAAATTCTTTACTACGTGGAGTGGGATGAAGCAGAGAACATCACAGCGTCCAAAAAGCATATAACTTGGGTAAGAAAGCTTTACAATTACATGACTCCTTATGTATCAAATAATCCGAGGGCTACATATCTCAACTACAGGGACCTTGATCTTGGAGTGAATAACAATGAAGAAGACACTAAAAGTAACTACGCACAAGCCAGCAATTGGGGTCCAAAGTATTTTAAGAATAATTTGAAGAGGTTGATTAGTGTAAAGACAATAGTTGATCCAACTAATTTCTTTACACATGAACAAAGCATCCCACCTCTTCTTGAGCGTTAAACGAGTGATTAGAGGGCCTTTGTTTGGTTAAATCAAAGCCATTGTTATTTGCTTTCTTTTCATGTGTATGAAGTTTCAAAGTGCAAATAAAACTCCTTTTTATGCCTTACTAATGCTCTGACAATATATATATATATATGTGTGTGTGTGTGTGTGTGTATAGGATATGTCTTATCTCCGCACCTCAAAAAGTGCCAGATTCAAAGATCATCGGCTCTTGTAGAATGAAGGGCAGGTTACTCGCTTTAAATCTAGCCTGACACAAGTAGGCTGTCTGTGTTCAATTTATGAAAAGAACAATATAAACAACTGAAAATAAAGTTAAAAAAAAAAAAAAAAAAAAGAAGAAAGAATGTACCATTTTGGTTGGCCTATTATTGTTGGCCTTTAACAATTACATCCATTATGATTTGTAAATCGACCGATGATATAAGCTAGGGTTAATTTCATTTTTAGCATTTATGGAATAAATTATATTAAAAACAGTATCATTTTTTTCTCTTTATTTTTAGCACCGTCATGTCATCACCACTTTTTAGGTTGATGTATAAAGACATATATGCCCTCAGTCAATCCTAATCTGATGTTTGTCCCACTTTCCCGCCCCCCTTACCCCCTTCCCTCCACCTCCATCCCGACAATATACAACTCACAGTATCCCCAAAAATTAGAACTTTTTCTTTCCTCGTGTCCTCGATTTTCTCTCAGTGAAGTCTCACAAATCCTCCCTCCACCATTACCCACTGATCGAAACTCACTTTAAGTCCAACAAATCTCACCACATTGTCGTTCACTCTGTTAAAACTAACCGTCTCTATCCTCATCACAGTTGAGCCGAATCTGCCAGATCTGCTTCAACTTGATTTGAGTAGAGTTCTTGCCATTTCCAATCAGCCAATCTGAGGTAATAGTGGTTGTTATTTAGTTTTATTTGTTAATGTATGCTTTAAATGGGGTTGTATTAAACTTTTGAGCTTAAGTTATCGGTCTCCTGTAGAATAAACCATCCGGTCATTCTCATTGTGACCAGATTTGAGATTTGAACTAAAAATGTCATTTTATGATATATAAAGTCAACTCTCTACATATATATATATATATATATATATATATATAAAGCCGGTCATTTTCATATTGACCATCTGGTCATTCTCATTGTGATCAGTTTTGAGATAGAAGTCAATTATCTCTATATAAAAGGGAAAAACTGGTCTTTTCATATTGACCATCCGGTCATTATCATTGTGACATCCGGTCATTATCATTGTGACCAGTTTTGAGATATAAGACAACTCTCTCTATATATAAAAAAAAACTGATCATTTTCATATTGACCATTCGGTTATTATCATTGTGACCAGTTTTGAGATAGAAGTCAACTCTCTATAGAAAGGGAAAAACTGGCCAATTATGATAATATTGACCATCCGGTCATTATCATTGTGACCATCCAGTCATTATCATTGTGATCAGTTTTGAGATATAAGTCAACTCTATATAAGTCATAATATTTCCTTTCTCTGTAACACCAAAAAAAAATATTTATTGAATAACTTGTTGCTGTTTCATTCAGGAATAGATGAGGTTTGTGTTTTCATCAAGTATAATGGTCAATGGGACGGCACATTGAGATATGTTGGTAGCAAAATGAAGGGAATATTGGTGCCCGAGACCGCAACATATGTTAGTCTTATTGAGTTGGTCAAAAGTGCAATTGGAATTAGGGGCCCAACCAAGACTATAGTCATGAGATACGGTGTTGAACCTGGAATGCTTCTTGTCAAGATACAGTGTGATACTGATATTAAATTCTACATATAATTGAAGAAGAAGGATGTTCATGTGCTTAGTAAATTTCAAATTACCATCGATGTATTGGATGAGTCTGCGACGGAAGCGATGCCACCGGAGGTAGGGGAAAGCAACCACATAGACATTCAATGTTCTAGGGAGGGGGTACAGAGTGATGAAGCCATGCAACATGTAGATAACAGTAATCTGATCATCCTTACTCCTCTTCCTCATATCCCTTCTCCCACAATAGGTCTGGATTTTCACACTGAATATGGAATTGAAAAGCAACATCAAATATTAAACAATAACTTATGCACGACCAATGGTGATTGAAATGCCGGGGAATTGAATGTTGCGGATGATGTTCATAAATCAAACGAGAATAGTATCACAGCAAGCATTGGAGCCCATTCTATTGCCAATAATACTACATCTCAATCCGTTAATGTACCAAGCAGTGACAGTGTATCCAGCTCAGTAGTTATTGCTGAATACACACCTGTCACAATGCGCAGAAATTGTGTTTTTGAGAACAAAAAGTTACTACAATACCATCTTCATCACGATGCCATGAGTAAACACTACCAATTCAAGGTGAAGAGGTCGAACGCTACTCTATTGCATGTGATATGTTTAGATAACGAGGGATGTCCATGGCAATTGCGTGCGACTAGGATTAGAGGTAGTGAACTGTTTGTTGTGAAGAGGTACGACGATATCTATACTTGTTCAATTGAAATCGTTCAAGGTCATCATCATCAAGTCAAGAGTTGGATGATTGGGTAGTATGTTAAGGCAAGATACTTGGATCCGACTAATACCTCATATAAACCTCGAGAAATAATGCTAGACATGCGGAATACTTCTTGCAGCATACGGTCACGACACAAATGGTTGCATATTTCCACTTGGATTTGATATCATTCCGTCAGAAAGCAATGAATCATGGAAATGGTTCTTCGAGAAGCTAAGGGATTCAATCGACATGCGAAAGTCTCTTGCTATTATGGCTGATAGGCATAAGGGTATCGAATATGCAGCCAACCTCGTGTATCCAGATGCTGCCTACGGGATATGCGTCTAACACTTGGCTGCAAACTTGAAGACCAGGTACAAAGATTTCAAAGGCCCTCTGAAGACCTATTTTGACGGTGTATCGAGATCGTATCTTTTAAGTGAGCACCATCGTCATATGGAATCCATCCATAGTCATAACCCCGACATGCACCGATACCTTGTGCAGGCCTATCCTTCAAAGTGGTCACGAGCATACTTTAACAGACAGAGGTATGCAATCATGACAACCAACATTGCAGGGTCATTTAACAATGTCGATCGAAAAGCTAGGTTAATGCCAGTTGGATTTTTAGTGAAATGGTTGAGGGAACTACTACAAAGATGGTTTGTCGAGAGACGTGAAGAGGCCCTGAAAATAACATCAAAACTGGCCCTAAAGGCAGAGAAATTTGTTCGCACAAACTTCTCATTAGGACTAATAGTAACAGTATGTGATAACGACCACACAACATAAATACGGTATATGTCAATTTTTTTCTTAAACTAAATGAGATCGATGTCTCAAAATTCCCTTTGTTACAACCGTGGCCAGCTGATCAGTTTGAGTATGCCGTCACCAATAATGCTGGCCATATATGTATTATGATATGAGCAAAAAGACATGTACCTGCAGATGATTTCAGGTCGATCAAATTCATTGCCCTCATGCAATGGCTGTCTGTAACCACCGACGCATTGATCCATACAATTATTGCTCGAATTACTACATGAAAGATTATCTCTATGCTTGTTATTCATCTGTAGTCCATCCGATTGGCAGCGTAGAGGACTGGGATGTTCCTCAAGAATTCAAATCGCAAATAGTGAATCCTCCCAATACAAAGCGTGGGCCTGGAAGGCCATTGGTTTGAAGGATTTTGTCCCAATGAGAAGAACATGAGCCTATCGGTGTGGTAGATGTAATGGTTATGGACACAACCGATAAACCTGTACTAACTCAGTACCCTTATGAATATGTCCAATAAGATCCAAGCTATCGTTCACCACTCCCGGTTCATAATTATGTTCTTTATAACAATTTTAGCATAATTGACACTAAACATTTATGTTCTTTATTATTAACATTATGGCTAACACCTAATTCTTGGGGTATTAAAGAAAAAACCAAAAATGAATGAAATAAAGTATTTAAGTGTACCGGTCATAACAGTTATGACTTGGTGGTCATAACTATTATGACCACCTGGGCCTATTGTGAAACAAAGAGATTTTATTGAATTATTTTTTTAAGTATAAATTAATCCTTTCGTAGCTCCTTGTGTCTTTTATAGTACACTTAAATTTTATAAAATATGCTCTTATTAATAAGTGCTGAAGAAAAAACCAAAAATCAATTAACATTAGCATTGAAATATACCGGTCATAACAGTTATGACCGCTTGGTCATAACTGTTATGACCACCTTAGCCTATTGTGAAACAAAGAGGTTTTTTTGGTTCAGAATTAATCCTTTCGTAGATCCTTGTGTGTTTTATAGTACAAACGAATTGTAAAACTAACATTCTTGGTTTTTAGATTGAGGGTAATTCCTGTTATTACCATTTGATCATGTTAATTATGAACTACATCAATACGGTTAATTGATCATGTTAACTTTTACGGTTTACAACAACACAAATTCATGGACATATAAAAAATGAAGTCAACTGCTATGAATTAAAAAAAATTGGGCCTATTTACTACAGTGGATGTAAAGTTAAAATAAAAAATTTTGGTTAGGCAAAAAATGTAATTGGAAGTCCATATCCACATCATCATCACTTTTATAATTTTCTTCTAGCTTTCGCTTGGTATGGCACCACATGTAACATGCTAGCCACTCCCTAAATATTTGCATTCGTTCTTGAATTACCCAATACCGGACATCCCTCTCTTCAATCAAGCATTCAACATTCTTAATTATAAAAATTCCACAGTCACCTCTGTTGTACGAATGAAAAATAAAATTAAAACATGCCATAAGCATCAGTAGGAAAACATATTCAATACTTGTACTTACCAATTGCCATGTTGAGGGATATCTTTCATGATAGTGACCGGTATTGGGTAAATTCTAGGAGGTTCTCTTGGTTTGAACTCGAACAAACTGAGTCTTTCTGCCAGCATTGAAACGAACTGTGACATACATTCCACTCCTTCTCGACCTTAACATTGTGAGGGCCTTCATGTGAAGATAGTCATACACCTCAATGGTCCAGTTTGTCAGTTTAAGCTTTACTAATGCCCAATGTTTCAGAGCAGCCAAGTGTATTGGTATTAGCAAAGTGTTCACATCAAACTATGATGACCCACTCTGGACACGAACGCCAAGCATGATCTTGAGTATAGATTCACAGGACGCCCAATCGAACTTCTCTGGTGAACTCTGGTAAACACGCCATAATGAACCAACTTTGTACTAAAAAATGTCTACCGTTGTTATCTTTTATTGTTCCAATTCGGGAATTGCCTGATCTTCTTCCTCAAGTAGTAAAATGCAACATCAATGTGCTGCATAAAGAACACAAAAACATACCTATTGTGAAAATTGCCATGTCATCAAACAATGTACCTTCTAAACGTTATGATTTTAAAAAACTATTCAATAGTACTTACTTTATCCCATAGCCAAACAGGGGAGGTAGCTAATTCATAATACCAACTTTTTTTATCCACCTCCATGAATCCGAGGTCATGAGGTTTGTCCAATGACTCATACTTTGCACTGTATCGGGTTGGCCGTTTACTAAACATATAGAAGTTTTAATTGGTGATGACATTAGTAATATATTATAATTTTCAAATCGAATGGACACCTATTCGTTATAAACAAATTACCCTAAAGGAGTTCTCTTCAATACTCCTTTCTTGAACCACTCCCTGAAATCCTCTAGCGTCTCCTTAGGAGGTTCATCTGCGAGACCCGGTGGGAGGGCATAAGGTAGCTTTGTCATTTTGTCCTTCGACGGAGTGCCAACCTCAGCCATAGGTCTGGCCGCCATTGCCTAGCCTTGATAGTCTAGCCCTCTTCGTCTTTGGTATCTATATATGACATCTGTGAAACGAGTTAAAATTAAGGATAACACTTATAACTATGTTAAAAGAAAGGATTTATAAAGTAACAACCACGTCACCGTTCTCCTCATTGCATGGCTCTTCAGGCTTTATAACATCCGAAGCTAAGATGATTTCTTTACCATGTGTCTCCCCTTCTTTTTCATTACCAGGGTCATGCATCCTCTCCTCCTTCACCTTTACTTCTCCCTCATCTCCTTGTTGTTGGTGTATAATATCTTCCTGTGTGGTTTCACAACATGTCATAATGAATACATCTTTGTATTTCTGGAAACCAAAAATGATTATCTACATATATGGCAGAGTCAATTTTACAATACAGGATTACCTTATTCTTCTCATTCTCGGATCTTCATGAGAAATGATCACCTTATCGGCAGTAAGGAACTCCATGGCTGCCTGACACCCATATCCGCAACAGATCCGATGTCAGGGGAAGTAGTCTTCATGGATCCGACTCAGCCCTCTGAGCATTAATATCCTGGCTGCTGCTGACATGGGGTGCCGGCTGTGCCTTATCCTGTCCTTCTCAATCATGTTGGTGGACAACATTTTGAGAACCCTCTGCAAGAGTTTGTTGGAATGCTTCTATTCCTTTTTCAGATCCTCAACTTTTTATTCAGTGAGGCCACCTGTCCTCGGATCTCTTTTGAAACTCCCGTCACTTGGAGTTTGTATCTGTGCTCGGCCGGGGGACAGAAGACTTGGGAGGTGGTAATTGAGGCAGGGCATTTGGATTCTTCAAAAAGAGGCGCCCACCCATGAGAGCATTAACTCTCTTCGGTTGGCATCGATACAAAACACTTAAGCTGCACACATTCGGTAAATATGTTAATGACTTATCAACACTTATTATTAATAAGTTATTGTAGTTTAAATCACCACACAAGCGGTCATTACTGTTATGACCGTCCGGTCATAACTGTTATGATCACCTGGTCATTATGGTGATGACCACAAATTGTAATTGACACTACATACTAAAATGGAAATAAAGATTACATAAATACCTGGGATTCGCCAACAGTGGTAAAAGCAGCCAAAACATCATCAAACTTCACATTGTCCGCGGTGGTCCACGACATCATATGCGGAATGCCTGGACATACTTGGTGGTGAACTTGGATGCTATCGATGGGAGGGTCTCATATACCCAAAGAGTAAGGCATGGGGGAACCCTGGAAGACTGTAATGAACTTTGTCCATTTTTATGGTATTCTCCTCGAAGACATCATGTTTTCCACAGTATTGCAGATAGCAGCCTGGGTTGCCTCCCATGAGGGCACGCCCCAAGGAAAATCATTGAAAGCATCCAAGTTATCGGCCAGGGCAAAATACTTGGGGTCTATCTTCACGGAGCTTGCATTTGATAAAGGGATGCAAAATATAAGTATAGAAGGCTAAGCTTGATCGCATCATCATCATTGTCAAACTTAGCATTCGATATCTGGAGCTTCAAATTTTCTCTGGACACACCCCTAACTGTCGAAAAATATCTTGAAATTAATCAGCTTTGACGACGGAGAGATGAGTAGACCCTACACATTTCAGGCGGTTATTAGGCAGAACTCGTTGATGGAAAATATGCCCAGTCTTCACCAAGCTCAAACCATAGAGCTTCACCCAGGGCTGAGTGATTCGTCAGGCGCATCATAATGTTTGGAATACCTGCCTAGCCCAACCAAGAATCTCTAAATGCATGAACTGTTGAATGCATGACTGATCCTTGACGGCCTCGTACTGTCCGGAGACAACCATTGGCTCAGTTTATTCCATGTATCCGTTATGTTAACAAAAGTATTTATTTTCGCCCTCGTAATTTGACTGTCTGGTACGAGTCGACATATTGACTCTTGTTAATGGTAAATAAAAGAGTTATTAACTTTATGACCGTCAAGTAATCTTACAAAATACCTGCCTGAAATCACATAAATATGATAAATTGTCCAATATATCACCATCAACTCAACATACAAAATGATCAAGTCATCATGAAAATGACAATAATAACTTTGAAAACTCTTGAATTATTATTGTGACCAACAAGTCATCATGAAAATGACCATCATGTAAGAGAACTGAGTAATTATTATTATGACAAGAGAGTCAATACAGAAATGACCAAAACAAAATTTACCAACTGATCACAAAATTAGTACTAACCAGCCACCGATATCACCTAGAAAGGGATAATTTCATACAAACATCCCCAAATATAACCCATAACATAAAATTAGACAAACGGTTGGTTCATGGTAGAAAGTTAGATAAAAATACGAACTTTAAGGATTTTAAGGGAAAATTTTTCAACAAATCTAAAAACTGTAAACTTTTTAACGATAACACATATAAAAATGAAAACTTTTTAAATATAATCAATAAAAATGCACATTATTTCTGAAAAATATTTAAACTGTTGGTTTATGGTACAAAATCCATCAACCAACTGGTTGTAAGAATGAAAAATTTTTAACCATATAAAAACCAAAAATCAACTTATTATATAATCAATAAAAACTGCACATTTTTCCTTAAACTTTTTAAGCATAAAAACCAAAAATAACTTTTTTACCTCTTCAGCATTCGGTATCTTAGCTTCTACGGAACTAAACAACTTCTTTGTTTTTTTACATCCATTTCCCCCTGCTTTCTCTTCAAACCTGCATCGGAGACCATTCTCTCGAGCTCCGGTATCGATTTTTTGCCACTTTCATAAGCCGATGACCTTTTCAATGACTTAGCCAGAACTCGGGTTGACCTCCTCTCGAGAGTAGTGTTTTTCTCAGACATTTTTATGGGTGTCGAAATGGGTATATTTTTCAGGATTATACGACGTTAACAGACGTCTAAGCAGTTTATAGAAGGTTTTGTTAGTGTTTTATGATGGTTATGAGGGTTAAGGGTCGGTTGCTGCAGGTTGAAACGCTTTCTCTCTCTAGAACCAGAGTTTCTCTCTCTAAAATACTGTAGAAGATGGTTTGAAATTTTTGTTAGGGCATTAGAGGGAGAGTGACTTTTAGGTGGGTGGGAGATGAGGGCAAATCGGGGATTTAGCAAAAAATGAAGGTGGACCGCAAATCAATGACTGTTGGTATCCTAAAAAAACGGTCATTTTCATAATGACCATCCAGTCAATATCTTATAACCAAGGTTAAATGCAAAAAATACAGGGGACACAACGAAAATGACCGGGTGATCATTATGAAAATACCGATCCTGTACAAGTATCATGAGTAAGGCAAACTCATTACTTGTTTAAAAATTTGTTTTTCCCTTCGCACACAAAGTGTATTAACTCCTCTGTGCATAGTAGAAGACATGTTGTCCCCCTCCCCCCCCCCCCCCCCACAAACGAGTTCAATTTTGTTTTCTTAAAATGTGGGAAGAGGACACAACGAAAATGACCGAATGGTCATTATAAAAATAACCGATCATGTACAAGTATCAAAAGTAAGACAAACACATTACTTGTTTACCTCTGTGCATAGTAGAAGTCATGTTGTCCCCTCCCCCTCCTCACCCCCCACAAACAATTCAATTTTGTTTTCTCAAAACGTGGGAACGGGTCACAATGAAAATGACCGGGTGGTCATTATGAAAGTGACCGATCCTATACAAGTATCAAAAGTAAGGCAAACTAATTACTTGTTTAAAAATTTTTTCCCTTTGCACACAAAGTGTGTTAACTCCTCTATGCACAGTAGAAGACATATTGTCCCCCCCCCCCCCCCCTCCCCCCCAAACGAGTTCAATTTTGTTTTCTCAAAACATGGAAGGGTCACAACAAAAATGACCGGACGGTCATTATGAAAATGACCGATCCTGTACAAGTATCAAAAGTAAGGCAAATCATTACTTGTTTAAAATTTATTTTTTTCCCTTTGCACACAAAGTGTGTTAACTCCTCTGTACACAGTAGAAGACATGTTGTTTCCCCCCTCACAAACGAGTTCAATTTTGTTTTTTTAAAAACGTCAGAAAGACCGGTCATATGAAAATGACCGATCATGTATAAGTATCAAAATTAAGGCAAACTCATTACTTGTTTAATTTTTTTTTTTTTTTTTAGTTTGCCCACAAAGTGTGTTAACTCCTCTGTGCACAGCAGAAGTCATGTTCTTCCCCGCCCCCCTAAAAAAAAACGAGTTCAATTTTGTTTTCTCAAAACATGGGAAGGGTCACAACGAAATTGACCGGGTGGTCATTATGAAAATGACTGATCCTGTACAAATATCAAAAGTAAGGCAAACTAATTACTTGTTTAAAAAAATTTTTCCCTTTGCACACAAAGTGTGTTAACTCTTCTGTGCACAGTAGAAGACATGTTGATCTCCCCCTCACAAATGAGTTCAATTTTATTTTCTCAAAACGTGGGAAGGGGTCACAACAAAAATGACCGGGTGGTCATTATGAAAATGACCGATCCTGTACAAGTATCAAAAATAAGGCAAATTCATTACTTGTTTAAAATTTTTTTTTCCCTTTGCACACAAAGTGTATTAACTCCTTGTGCACAGTAGAAGACATGTTGTTCCCCCCCCCCCCCCCCCACAAACGAGTTCGAGTTTGTTTTTTTAAAATGTGGGAAGGGGTCACAACGAAAATGATCGGGTGATCATTATGAAAATGACCGATCATGTACAAGTATCAAAAGTAATGCAAACTCATTACTTGGAAAAAAAATTTTTGAGTTTGCACACAAATGTGTTAACCCCTCTTGCAAAGTAGAAGTCATGTGTTTCCCCCCTCACAAATGAGTTCAATTTTGTTTTCTCAAAATGTGGGAAGGGGTCACAACGAAATTGACCGGGTGGTCATTATGAAAATGACCGATCCGGTACAAGTATCAAAAGTAAGGCAAACTAATTACTTGTTTAAAATTTTGTTTCCCTTTGCACGCAAAGTGTGTTAACTCCTCTATGTACAGTAGAAGTCATGTTGTTCCCCCCTCACAAACGAGTTCAATTTTGTTTTCTCAAAACATGGGAAGGGGTCATAATGAAAATGACCAGGTGGTAATTATGAAAATGACCGATCCTGTACAAGTATCAAAAGTAAGGCAAACTCATTACTTGGAAATTTTTTTTTTTTAGTTTGCACACAAAGTGTGTTAACTCCTCTATGCACAGTAGAAGTCATGTTGTTTCCCCCCTCACAAACGAGTTCAATTTTTTTTCTCAAAATGTGAGAAGGGGTCACAACAAATTGACCCAGTGGTCATTATGAAAATGACTGATCCTGTACAAGTATCAAAAGTAAGGCAAACTAATTACTTGTTTAAAATTTTTTTTCCCTTTGCACACAAAGTGTGTTAACTCCTCTGTGCACAGTAGAAGTCATGTTGTTCCCCCCCTCACAAACGAGTTCACTTTTGTTTTCTCAAAAGTGGAAGGGGTCACAACCAAAATAACCAAGTGGTAATTATGAAAATGACCTATCCTGTACAAGTATCAAAAGTAAGGCAACTCATTACTTGTTTAAATTATTTTTAACTTCTCATTTGCACACAAAGTGTGTTAACTCCTCTGTGCACAGTAGAAGACATGTTGCTCCCCTCCTCACAAACGAGTTAATTTTGTTTCTCAAAAAATGGGAAAGGGTCACAACGAAAATGACCGGGTGGTCATTATGAAAATGACGATCCTGTACAATTATCAAAATTAAGGCAAACTCATTACTTGTTTAAAATTTTTTTCCCTTTACACACAAAGTGTATTAACTCCTCTT
Organism: Ficus hispida; assembly: GCA_025413025.1. Classification (NCBI taxonomy): domain Eukaryota; kingdom Viridiplantae; phylum Streptophyta; class Magnoliopsida; order Rosales; family Moraceae; genus Ficus; species Ficus hispida. Next base: position 19,778,833 of record CM046366.1, on the reverse strand, counting down.
TGCACAGTAAAAGACATGTTGTCCCCCCCCCCCCCCCCCTCACAAACGAGTTCGATTTTGTTTTCTCAAAACGTGGGAAGGGGTCCACGAAATGATAGGTCAATGAAAATGACCGATCTTGTACAAGTATCAAAAGTAAGGCAACTCATTACTTGTTTAAATTATTTTTAACTTCTCCTTTGCACACAAAGTGTGTTAACTCCTCTGTGCACAGTAGAAGACATGTTGTTCTCCCCCCCCCCCCCCCCAACAAATGAGTTCAATTTTGTTTTATCAAAACGTGGGAAGGGGTCACAACACCATTGACCAAGTGATCATTATGAAATTGATCGATTCTGTAGAAGTATCAAAAGTTAGGCAAATTCATTACTTGTTTATATTTTTTTGTATCCTTTTACAAACTTTTTAAACATAAAACGAAAAAAGCAATATTTTTAACTTTCGACTTATTTGATTCCTTAACTTCGATTTCCCCTCAACCCTTCATCGGCCACCATTCTCTCGACCTCTGATGCCAGTTTTTTTTTTTTTAATTTTTATCGATAGGTAGCATTCTATACCCCGAGACGGTTTATAGAGGGCTTTCATGATGTATTGGACAGTTTCCAAGTGGTTCAGGTCGGTTGCAACTCTTTTTCTCTCTAGAGTTGGTTTCTCTCTCTAAAACACTGTAGATACTGGTTGAAAAATTTTTAAGCCGTGCTATGGGGATATTAGGGTCAGTGTGAGATGAGGATAAAACTAAGCTTGTTATATATTTAATACTATTGGACCCCATATATAAAAATAAATGATGACGTGACAATACTAAAATAAAAAAAATATATTATTTTTATATAATTTATTTTACAAGTATTAAAAATAAAATTAACCATAGGCTAACATGTTGTCTTTCTAATCGTCCTATCATTCTGAACCTTTCGTAACATCTTGTCTTTATAATATATTTTGTTAGTCTGACATGTTTTCTTTCCAATCGTCCTATCATTCTGAATTTTCAGAAACCAACACCAATAATTTAACGCCTGTCCACATGTTCACAAATCTCCTTTGCCACATCTGTGCCGTTTCTCATGCATCACCGGAAACGAGACCCAGCTTTTATATATATAGATATACATATATGTGTGTGTGTGTTAATCGAGAAGGTGCTATATAGCTGCAAAGTGCTGACCTGGCATTTTTGTTTTTTTTTTTTCCAAACATTTCTTTCGAGGAATTTTCTCAACCTACCTCGTTGTTGATGTTCAAAATAAGGAGAACGAATCCCCAGGAGGCATTTAAAATTAGACAAAACTTATGGTAAGAATTGGACTAAGTTCGTGGAAGAACTGAAGGTAGATTGTGGTTGCTCGGGTAGTTTAGTTAAATTTGGACCGAAGGTGAGCATTGAGGCTTGAAGTAAGTTAGTTAGACTGAAGGCGGACCATGCAAGTTACGAGAGGCTTGTACACAAGGAAGATTTCGTGGGTTCTATAAGTGATATAGTTTTTTGTGATACTCATAACTCCATTTTTCTTTGTAACTGTAATTAGAAGACTAATACAATCCAGCCTTTAAGTTGATTTGCGTGCTTTTTTTCCCAAATCTTTGACCACATTACATAATCATCTGATGTTCTCTTATTATTTGTTTATATTTGTAATTATTTCATATTGCCTTAGTTGTAGCAATTTAATTTATCCGTATGAATGGATTACTGTTCACATAAATTTCGTATATGTACAAATAGGCATTTAGTAGTATGTCTGTTAAAACCTAACAAAAGTTATTCATCTAGCTTATTTATTAATTCATATACAAATAGATTGCGTCGAATCTTAAAACTATCCAGCTATTTAGAAGAGCTCATGGTCCAATCACGATGATGCCTTTAAAAGTGATTTAATTACCTTTTTTTTTTTTTTTTCAAATAACAACTTGATATCATACGTTAAAGGTTTCAAAATGAAATAATTGATATAAATAAACAATCATATATATAATGTGTCTAATTTTGTGATAAGGTCAAACACTCATGATTATCCTCAAGTTGGACAAAAAAAAAAAAGACTTATAATATATTATCTTTGAGTAATGCTAGGGACAATAATTTTAATCATAACCTTTTGAGTATCAATTTAAGAGTTATATTTTTTTAGTAATTTAATAAATTGATATGTAATACTTTAAAGACTTATCAATAAAATAATAACAACTCATATATTACATAAATTGATACTAAAAAAATTAGAATTAAAATTAATATCACTAAAATTTTTATTATCTATTTGTCATCTTGAAATGTGATGAGCCTAGTGATGACATTTTTATCCACGGGTACAGGTATTCGCGGGTACCCATCCCTTATGAGACAGGTATAAGGGATAGTATATGATGGGGCAGGTATGGGGTTTAAGATTAACACTCGTGCTGGTGCAGAGTAGGGGTGGGGTAAGCTCCCCCATAGCGCACCCACCCCGCATATATTTTCTTATAATAGAATAAGAATAAAGTTAGTATTTAATTTTTAGTTTACTTTATGAATTTAGTTTTATGGATTTCTAAAGTTTATATTTATTTTTAATATTCTAATTTCATTTTCAATTATGACTATGTTGTAAAATTTATGAAAACTTGATAGAAGTTATTTTAATTTTTTTAATAATTCTTAATAGATAAATAGATAATGTATGAGTATAGTACCCTCAGCGGGTATTACCTGTCCCTGCACCAGTATTAAATTAGTCCAACATGAAAGTAAAAAAGATGGGATATAGGAGTGGAGAGGCATATCCGCCCCTTCCCGTCCCATTACCATCCCTAAACTAGCCAACTTGAGGGACTTAGTCAATTATGAAGATTAAAATAAAAGGACCCATATATTATAATAATAGTCAAGATTTATAGGTGAATAATTAATAAGTTAAATAATAGTCAAGTTGGATGACACAGCTAAAGAAAAAAGGGGAAAAAATAAAATAGTCAGGTTTGGAATGGATATTTTATTATTTCCACGTAAAAGGACTCGTATATTATAAGTTAGCTTGTTTAGGTGAAAGATTCTAATATCATGATATAGTTGTCCCTTTTTGTCGTTTTGTCTGTCTTCTTCTTCTTCTTCTTCTTCTTCTTCTTCTTTTTTTTTTTTTTTTTTTTTTTTTTGAGGGAGATGGTTCTCTTAATTTGAATGAGCCAATTCCTTAGCGTAACTCAATTGGCATAAGGTAACGTTTTTCATTGCTTTATAAGGTCAAAGATACATATTTTATGTAACAGTCTATATTTACAACGTCATAGAATAATATATTTAAACTATCGTTGAATTTTATAAAACCAACTACGCAGAAAAGTCCGCAACCAACTAGTGATTTTTTTTTTTCTTTTTCTCTTTTTATATGTTTAATTTATTCAATAAATCATAAACTTCTATACCCAAGTGTCTATAAAGTCTTCGGTCAAGAAGTTCGCATTTAAATATATAAAACTAGCTAACTAATTTAATTTTTTTTATTTTTTTATTTTTTTTGGTAAGTAAGCATTCAACCTAGGTAACAAATTAGCTAGTGATAGCGAACTATCTGTCCCAGTAATGTGATACAAATTATTTTAGGAAGTTTCTTTGATTAGCTAGGCAATATATATATAATATATATATATTTTTTTTTACCTTTTTTTTTTAACTTTTGAACGAGTCAAAAAACACTTTAACCTATTAAATTCCGCCCATTGATTCGTCAAATTAAAAATTCCACCCCTTAAAGAAGAGTGAAAATTTCGGACAAGATTATGTAAAATATCAAACGTAAGCATACAATTTCTTGGCTATAAAAGAGGCAGTTAGCGTCCTTTCACTCAGCATCTTGTGTCTGAAACGAACTGATATCAAGAAAAATGAAGAACACTGCTGAGGAGTTTCTTGAGTACCTCACCAGTCGCATTGCCCACTCAGCCTTCACTAACGAACAAATTATCTTCACTCTTCACGATCCGACCTTTTCAGATCTACTAAACACATCCATAAACAACCAGCGTTTGCTCTTCCCGTCGACCCCAAAACCGTTCGCCGTCATCACGCCGACTCATGTCTCCCACATCCAAACCACTGTCTACTGCGCCAAGAAACATGGCGTGCAGATCAGAATCCGAAGTGGCGGCCACGACTACGAGGGTCTTTCGATTGTGTCCTACACTCCAGTGCCATACGTCGTAATCGACTTGAAAAACCTAAGTTCGATTAGCGTCGACGTCGAGAGCAAGACTGCTTGGGTACAAACTGGAGCTACGCTAGGAGAACTCTATTATAGGATTGCTGAGAAAAGTGAAACTCTCGCATTCCCTGCCGGAGATTGCCACACGGTCGGTCTTGGTGGACAGATCGGCGGAGGAGGCTATGGCTATTTGACACGAAAATATGGCCTCGCAGCTGATAACGCTATCGACGTCGAGTTCATCGATGTCGAAGGCAGATTTCTTAACAGGAAATCTATGGGAGAAGACTTGTTTTGGGCCATACGAGGTGGTGGAGCTTCAAGCTTCGGAATCGTTACTGCGTGGAAACTTCGGCTCGTTGATGTTCCAGCGAAGGTGACTGTGTTCGACATCGGTAGGCCTATGCATCTGGAGGCGACGAAGAAGTTCGTTCATAAGTGGCAACGCCGTTCTCACAAGCTCGATGAGGATCTAGCAACCTTCCTGAGATTTCTTACGGTGGGTTCCGTTGATGCAGAAGGGAACAAGAGAGCTATGGTGATAGCTAATCTCCGAGCCGTGTTCCATGGCGGCGTTGATAGGCTTCTCGAATTGATGGAAAAGGAATATCCCGAAATTGGTTTGCAAAGAAAAGACTGCATCGAAATGAAATGGGTCGAATCCTTTCTGTTCCACAACTACTTCAGAAAGGGAGAACCCGTGGAGGTCTTACTTAACAGGAAGACTAATTTCAAAGAGGCGTCTTTCAAAGCGAAATCTGACCATGTGACAGAGCCTATTCCAGATGAAGCGCTGGAAGGAATGCTGAAATTGTTGCTTGAAGAAGATATTGGAGGAGTTTTGATCGATCTATTCCCGTACGGAGGCATCATGGACGAGATTTCGGAATCCGCACTCCCATTCCCACACCGAGCCGGAAACATTTTCGCCATTCATTACTTCGTGGTATGGGAGAAACATGACGGAAAAACCGAACAACATCTAAGTTGGGCAAGAAAGCTGTACAAGTACATGACTCCGTATGTGTCGAAAAATCCGAGGGCAACATATCTGAACTTCCGGGACCTTGACATTGGGATAAATGAAGACGATGGTGAGACCACGAGTACTTGTGACAATGTTCAACAACCAAGCATTTGGGGTCCCAAGTACTTCAAGAATAACTTCGAGAAGTTGATCAAGATAAAGACTTTAGTTGATCCAACTAATTTCTTTACGAACGAACAGAGCATCCCGCCTCTGCTTTTGAATTAAAAAGGTTATTAGAAATTCTTGTTGGGTTGAATTAAAGCCTGTATTGTCTTTTGTTTTCTTTGTTTGAACCTTTCCAAATAAAGGTCCTTTTGCGACCATATAAATCATGTTTATGTGTGATGTTCAATAATACAAATCATCTGACCACACACATGGCCTTGTTGTTTTTAGTCTTTTATCTCAGTTTGTACGTCTTGGTATCTCTAAAAATATGGTCTTAAATTAAAGGTACAATTATCATTCCTTCAACCTTTTCCAACCCATTTATTCATATCAATGTTATATTTATTATAAAAAAATTAAAAAAAAGCATTATTTTACTTTATACTTCAATATATAATGTTATTTTTAATACTATTTTTAGTTTTGTCATTGTTATTGTGCTTTGAAATTTATATAAGTGAAATTTTTCAGTATTTAAATAACTTGAAATGAAAATATTGGATATATTATATGAAAAAAGTTGTAACAACAAATAAGAATCAAATGTTAAAATTGACATTGACTATACTTTCTGATAAATTTGTCATAAAGTTTAGTATATGACAAATTTAACATAAAAAATACATTCCATTGTTGTAGAAAATCTACTCGCATGTATACGAGTCGAATAAGTAATATAATGATGACTAGAATTGTCAATCCTATGAGAATTGTGCTTAATTTAAAATTAAGTACTGAAATTATTAGTTGTAAAATTATTTGAACGATCAAATGAAAATAAAAAAGAAGAAATAATTAAACTAGATTAAAATAAGCTCAAGAAATTAATGAAACTAAAATAACAAAATAAAGTTCTAGTGACCTAATTTCACATAATTGATTTCATATGGATTCATATTAATTAATGGAATTGCTAGCAGAATGCATGAAATTACTTACTCGTCTCTTCATATAAATTAGTGAAAATACTTATATTACCCCTATATCCTTATGAGGAATTAATTGACACAAATTGATAAAGTTCAAGCACTCAAAATGACAACATAAACATTATGGATATATTTTCCAAAATGTACACGCCATCTTATTAATGATCAAAACTTAAATTCCATGTCCCAATTTCATTTAAGTCCGATAAAATCACCAAATGAATGGTGAAATCAATAGGAGCATAAAGTACATAATAGGATAAAAATTATCAACAATCAACAACGAATCCAAGAGCAAAACAAGATAAATTGAGATTCATTAACAGGATCCATTGAACCTCCAGAATACAAATAAATAGAGATTCATTAACAGGATCTATTGAAAGCCCATAATACAAATAATGCATCAATAAAGTTGAAAATAAAAATGAGCAATCATGGGTTCAGACATCAAAAATTGCAAAAATGAAATAGATAAGAAAAGAAATGAAAAACCCATGAAATTTCCACAATTCCTCAAGATTTTCCCCTAAATTTCATCTTCTACTCTTGTTCATCAAAAATATAATCTTACTTGAAGATTTATTGAAACCCTAAAAATGAAATTGAAAGCAAAATCCTAAAGCTAAAGTCTCACACTACAATTTTTTTTAATATTTTTTTTTCTTGTTCTTCCGCATTTTCCTTCTCTTCTTTCCTGGTTTTGCTCTCTGCCTCACGGCCTCAAAACCCAGCAGCCACCGACACACTTGCCTCTCTTCTCGTTTTTCAGCCTTCCCTATTTTTTTTTTTTTTCTTTCTTTTTTATTTATTTTTCTTTTCTTTTCTCCTATCAACAAAATAGTTAGGGCCCATTTTGGGCTTGTGATAAGCTTGGGACACATGGCGCACATGAATTCAGTGAGGAGAGAGGCTGGACGCGTGGCGGCTGTTGGCTGGCAGGAGCGCGGCTGCACAAGAAGCTCCATGGAGCGCTCTGCAGGAGAACTGGTACACTGTTGCTGGGCTCTGACACGAGCTTCTGGGGATGTTCACATGTTGGGTTGAAGTCCACGCTCAATCTGGATGGATCTGGCCACTACCGAACGACCCTGGGCGCTCCAGAGGACACGTGGAAGATTTGGCTGCGAGTGGGGTTGAGCTGCATCCGAATTTAATTTCATATTATGTTTATTTTGATGCCATTCCGTGACCGTTTTACCCTCGGTTTGAGTCTATAAATCTTTTTTTTTTTTTTTTTTGTCTATTTTCACCTAATTGACCAGTACAACTGAGAAAATTAATTATTTAAAGGGATAGATTAAATAAAATTTTCAAGAACATAACTCAATTAATTACACAAAATAGTGAAATAACTCGATAAAATTATCAATCTTATATAATGTAACCTAAAGATTAGGTGTGAACATCTATAAAACTATGTCTATATCTTTATTAATTATTATTTCTATTACTTTTCTTATTATCGTAATTCACGAATGACTCACCGACGACTCATTAGTTGTCCTATTTCGATCATTGACACTAATTTTCAGAGATAATAAATTCTATCATCTACAGTTTGATATAAATATAATCAATAGTATAAATAAATAAATCATAAGTTCAATCTTAACTTTATTCTCCACACTTCTTCAATAACTTTCCTGAGACCTAGATCATCTGGTCTATTGTCCTGTTGTCCAGAAATGAACATTGTAAAAAAATGAATTTTTAGTTACACTATGTTTTATCACACTTTTAATTACAACATTAATGTGACTAAAAACCACTTTTAGTCACAAATTGGGTGGAATGGATATATTACTTATTTTAGTCACAAATTGGGTGAAATGGATATATTAGTTATTTCCACGCACTCATATACTGTATGAAAGATTCTTATATCACGCTATTGTTTTCCCATTTTTGTCTCCTTTTTTTTTTTTTTTTTAAGGGAGATAATTCTCTAAATTTGAATGACCCAACTACTCAGCGTACTTAATTGACATTTCTGAATTTTAACAAGAAGTCAATTGGTATACATTGACGGATATGGGTTTTTCATTGCTTCATAAGTCAATCAAAGAATATAGATAGTTTATGTTATAGTCTATATTTACGGTCATAGAATAATATATTAAACTATCGTTGAATTGTATAAAACCAACAAAGTCAGCAGATTCAACGATTTTCCTTGGTAGGTAGTGATTTTTTTTTTCTATTTTTATATAATTAATTTGGTCAATAAATTAAGGACTTCCATACACAAGTGTCTATAAATCAAGTCTTCCGAAGAAGGGCGCATTCGTATTTTTAAAACTACCTAACTAATTAGCTAGAGCTAAGTGATCTGACCAAGTGATGTGATAAAAAAACTCATTTGTCAGATCTATTACTTGTAAAATAAAAGAAAATAAAAATGGCGTGATTTTTTAATAAATACTTAGAATATAAAAAAAGATTTTTAAGACCCAAAAGATTCTAACAAATAATAAATAATTAAAATAAAATTTATATGACATCTAACTTAAATTGTATTACAAATCTTAAATTATATTCAGAATAATTTTTATTAGAAGTCATATATATATTTTTTATTGGCATTGATAGAAAGATTATTACGAAGATTGAAAGATATTTTAATACATGTCCGTTTCGTGAATGAGTTTGAGTTGAAAAAGTATAGTTTGAATTGAAATTTTTTATTGACTTTTCAGAAAAGACAAAAATTTTCTGAAAATTTTTTTTTTTAAAAAGGATAAAAACTGATATAAAAAATATAGTTTGAATTTATTTACCAAACGAGACTCTTCTAAATACTTTTAAATGCTATTTTTTTATGAAAAAAATCAAAAAAAAAAACTTTCAAAAAACACTTTCAAATATGTTCAAATTACTTTAAAATATTTCCTTGGTGTCTAATGATTATTTAAAATTTTTTTTTTTTTACTTTTGAACGAGTCAATAAATTATTTAGCCAATTAATTTCCACCACTTTATTTAGCAAATTAAAAAAGTGCCGCCGCTGTTGAAGAGTCAAAATTGTTTTTGGTCAACAATATATTAAAATATCAAACGTAAGCAGACAATTTCTTGGCTATAAAAGAGGCAGTTAGCGTCCTTTCACTCGCATCTTGTGTCTGAAACGAACTGATATCAAGAGAAATGAAGAACACTGCACAGGAGTTTCTTGAGTACCTCATCTTGAAAAAGTAGATGGTGGAAAACTGTTTTAGTATAAACAAATAGAATAAAATAGAGAAAATAAAAAAGGTTTGAGGTGTAAGAATTACTTTTCTTAAGATTTTATTTGCCCTACTATAAATAGTTTATTATCGGGTGTTTTGACAAATTACCTCCAAGATACAATAAATCCACGAATTTAATAAGTAGGAATCTTATTAAATTCCAGAACAAGATATATAAAACTAATATCAGAAACTGGAGTTTTATAGCCTTTGATATGCCTGTTCATAAAACATTGCAACATGTACAACAATCGCCCCTTTTGACCAACAATCGCAAAAGATACAACAATCACATCTTTTAAATTAAAAGGTGCATTTTCAGTCAAAAAACATATATGTTTCAACAGACATACCTATTGGTCATCAGAATTAATTATGACCGTTAGATTGAAATAATTCAATTAACAGTTTAACTTAAATGTGAACTCGCTCAAATCCGACCATTAGATCGTACCCGATTAAATCAACGGTCCATATTTAATTCGAAAAAACACTGCATTGAAAAAGAGATTGCTCCTTGACTCCTTGCGACGATGCGTACGTGCGAAGTGCGAAGTGCGCCCTAATAACGCCCCAAACGCCCAATCGCCCGACCCCTCACGCAAGCGCATGAGGTGGTGCATAGTGGTAGCATAGTCCCCACTATACACTAGTAATCCTTACACTTCACTTGTTTCATTTTATACCACTATGCTTGCTTGTGCTTTTCCAATGTGGGACTTTTGTTTCCACTACCCAATGGTAATGTAAGAGATATTACAATCTCTCTAACAATCCCCCACTAGATTGTAATATTTCTCCAATTTCTTATTGACATACTCTTACATACAAAAGGTATCTTTTGATTTAAACCATCAATTAGTGACTATACTTCAAAATACTCACAAGACAAAGGTGTGCAAAGCATTAAACCTCATTTTTTATATCAGTACCGAAAATAAATCACATGTGAGCTATCTCAATTTCAAAATTATGTTCAATTTATAATAGCACTATTACGATCATGAGCTCTATCTTGGTTTCATGAGCATTTACATGAGTAAACCAAACTCTAGTTAGAAAAGGCACCATTTCTTATGCTCACTTAGATAAAATTCATTGCATGTCTTAGCTAATCAAGACTTGAACTTCATTAAGAGTTGATACTTATCCTCCACACGTAGCTATTTACACAGAACATCCAGGAAGAGACACAAACTTAAATTTTAGTGCTCGACCGATCACTTAACAGTAACTTATTTTTACCCTTTAAACTTTGGAGTAGTGGTAATACTACTACAAAGTTAGGTTACCATCACCGGTGATTCCTTTAAAGATAGGTTTCGGTCCCATTCCACTAGATGTATCCTTGGCTAGGTCCCTCGCTAGGCCTTTTGTCAAAGGATCTGCTAGGTTCTTGTTTGTCCTAACATGTATAACATTAATAACACCATTTGTTATTAATTGCCTCACATATTCATCTCTCAAGCTAATATACCTAGATTTTCTATTATACACCTTATTGTAAGCTCTAGACAAATTACCTTCACTATCACAGTGTAAAGTGCACCCTAATAAAAGCCCAAAAGTTCCCTAAACGCCCAATCGCCCTCGCCCTCGCCCTCACACGCGCGCGTGTGGTGGTGCATAGTGGTAGCATAGTCCCCACTATACACTACTAATCCTTACACTTCACTTGTTTCATTTTATACCTCTATGCTTGCTTGTGCTTTTCCAATGTGGGCTTTTGTTTCCATACCCAATTGTATACAAGAGATATTACAATCTCTCTAACAATCCCCCACTAGATTGTAATATTTCTCCAATTTCTTATTGACATACTCATACTTACACAAGGTATCTTTGATTTAAACCTTCAATTAGTGACTATACTTCAAAATACTCACAAGACAAAGGTGTGCAAAGCATTAAACCTCATTTTTATGTCAGTACCGAAAATACATCACATATGAGCTATCTCAGTTTCAAAATTATGTTCAATTTATAATAGCACTATTACGATCATGAGCTCTATTTGGTTCATGAGCATTTACATGAGTAACCAAACTCTAGTTAGAAATGAACCATTTCTTATTCACTTAGGTGAAATTCATTGCATGTCTTAGCTACTAAGACTTGAACTTCATTAAGAGTTATACTTATCCTCCACACGTAGCTATTTACACTGAACATCCAGGAAGAGACACAAACTAAATTTTAGTGCTCAACCGATCACTTAACAGTAACTTGTTTTTACCCTTAAACTTTGGAGTAGTGGTAATACTACTACAAAGTTGGGTTACCATCACGGGGATTCCTTAAAGATAGGTTTCAGTCCATTCCACTAGATGTATCCTTGACTAGTCTCTCGCTAGGCCTTTTGTCAAAGGATTTGCTAGGTTCTTGTTTGTCCTAACATATATAATATTAATAACACCATCTGTTATTAATTGCCTCACATATTCATGTTCAAGCTAATATGTCTAGATTTTCCATTATACACCTTATTATAAGCTCTAGACAAAGTACTTCACTATCACAGTGTAAAGTGCGCCCTAATAAGAGCCCAAAAGCCCCTAAATGCCCAATCGCCCTCGCCCTCACCCTCGCAGCGCGCGTGTAGTGGTGCATAGTGGTAGCACAGTCCCTACTATACACTACTAATCCTTATACTTCACTTGTTTCATTTTATACTACTATGCCTACCTTATGCTTTTCCAATGTGAGACTTTTGTTTCCACTACCCAATTGTTATACAAGAGATATTACAATCTCTCTAACAATCCCTACTAGATTGTAATATTTCTCCAATTTCTTATTGACATGCTCATACTTACAAAAGGTATCTTTCGATTTAAACCTTCAATTAGCGACTATACTTCAAAATACTCACAAGACAAAGTGTGCAAAGCAATAAACCTCATCTTTTATGTCAGTACCGGAAATACATCACATATGAGCTATCTCAGTTTCAAAATTATGTTCCATTTATAATAACACTATTACGGCCATGTGCTCTATCTTGGTTTCATGAGCATTTACATGAGTAAACCAAACTCTTGTTAGAAACGGCACCATTTCTTATGCTCACTTAGGTGAAATTCATTGCATGTCTTAGCTACTCAAGACTTGAACATCATTAAGAGTTTATACTCATCCTCAACACGTAGCTATTTGCACTGAACATCCTGCAAGGGACACAAACTTAAATTTCAGTGCCCGACCAATCACTTAACAGTAACTTGTTTCTACCCATTAAACTTTGGAGTAGTGGTAATACTACTACAAAGTTGGGTTACCATCACCGGGGATTCCTTCAAAGATAGGTTTCAGTCTCATTCCACTATATGTATCCTTGACTAGATCTCTCGCTAGCCTTTTGTCAAAGGATTTGCTAGGTTCTTGTTTGTCCTAACATATATAATATTAATAACACCATCTGTTATTAATTGCCTCACATATTCATGTCTCAATCTAATATGTCTAGATTTTCTATTATATACCTTATTATAAGCTCTAGACAAAGTAGCTTCACTATCACAGTGTAAAGTGCGCCCTAATAAGAGCCCAAAAGTGCCCTAAATGCCCAATCGCTCTCGCCCTCGCACGCACGCGTGTGGTGGTGCATAGTGGTAGCATAGTCCCTACTATACACTACTAATCCTTATACTTCACTTGTTTTATTTTATACTACTATGCCTACTAATGCTTTTCTAATGTGGGACTTTTGTTTCCACTACTCAATTGTCATACAAGAGATATTACAATCTCTCTAACAATACCTACTAGATTGTAATATTTCTCCAGTTTCTTATTGACATACTCATACTTACAAAAGGTATCTTTCGATTTAAACCTTCAATTAGCGACTATACTTCAAAATACTCACAAGACAAAGGTGTGCAAAGCAATAAGCCTCATCTTTTATGTCAGTACCGGAAATACATCACATATGAGCTATCTCAGTTTCAAAATTATGTTCCATTTATAATAACACTATTACGGTCATGTGCTCTATCTTGGTTTCATGAGCATTTACATGAGTAAACGAAAATCTTGTTAGAAACGCCACCATTTCTTTTGCTCACTTAGGTGAAATTCATTGCATGTCTTAGCTACTCAAGACTTGAACATCATTAAGAGTTTATACTCATCCTCAACACGTAACTATTTGCACTGAACATCCTACAAGGGACACAAACTTAAATTTCAGTGCTCGACCGATCACTTAACAGTAACTTATTTTTACCCATTAAACTTTGGAGTAGTGGTAATACTACTACAAAGTTGGGTTACCATCACTAGGGATTCCTTCAAAGATAGGTTTCAGTCTCATTCCACTAGATGTATCCTTGACTAGGTCTCTCACTAGGCCTTTTGTCAAAGGACCTGCTAGGTTCTTGTTTGTCATAACATATATAATATTAATAACACCATCTGTTATTAATTGCCTCACATATTCATGTCTCAAGCTAATATGCCTAGATTTTCCATTATACACCTTATTATAAGCTTTAGACAAAGTAGCTTCACTATCATAGTGTAAAGTGCGCCCAAATAAGAGCCCAAAATCACCCCAATCGCCCTGGCCCTCGCTCGTGCGCGTGTGGTGGTGCATAGTGGTAGCATAGTCCCCACTATACACTAGTAATCCTTACACTTCACTTGTTTCATTTTATACCATTATGCTTACTTGTGCTTTTCCAATGTGGGACTTTTGTTTCCACTATCCAATTGTAATACAAGCGATATTACAATCTCTCTAACAATCCCCCACTAGATTGTAATATTTCTCCAATTTCTTATTGACATACTCATACTTGCAAAAAGGTATCTTTCGATTTAAACCTTCAATTAGTGACTATACTTCAAAATACTCATAAGACAAAGGTGTGCGAAGCATTAAACCTCATCTTTTATATCAATACTGAAAATACATTACATATGAGCTATCTCAGTTCAAAATTATGTTCCATTTATAATAACACTATTACGGTATGTGCTTTATCTTGGTTTCATGAGTATTTACATGAGTAAACCAAACTCTTGTTAGAAACGGCACCATTTCTTAGCTCACTTAGGTGAAATTCATTACATGTCTTAGCTACTCAAGACTTGAACTTCATTAAGAGCTTATACTCATCCTCCGCATGTAGCTATTTGCACTGAACATTCTGCAAGGGACACAAACTTAAATTTCAATGCTCGACCGATCACTTAACAGTAACTTATTTTTAGCCATTAAACTTTGGAGTAGTAGTAATACTACTACAAAGTTGGGTTGCCATCACTAGTGATTCCTTCAAAGATAGGTTTCAGTCCCATTCACTAGATGTATCCTTGACTAGGTCCCTCGCTAGGCCTTTGCAAAGGATCTGTTAGGTTCTTGTTTGTCCTAATATATATATATATATAACATTAATAACACCATCTGTTATTAATTACCTCACATATTCATGTCTCAAGCTAATATGTCTAGACTTTCAATTATACACCTTATTATAAGCTCCAGACAAAGTAACTTCACTATCATAGTGCAAAGTGCACCCTAATAAGGGTCCTAAACCCCAATCGCCCTCGCCTTCGCACGCGCGTATGTGGTGGTGCATAGTGGTAGCATAGTCCCTACTATACACTAGTAATCCTTACACTTCACTTGTTTCATTTTATACCACTATGCTTGCTTGTGTTTTTCCAATATGGGATTTTTGTTTACACTACCCAATGCTAATACAAGAGATATTACAATCTCTCTAACAATCCCCCATTAGATTGTAATATTTCTCCAATTTCTTATTGACATACTCATACTTACAAAAGGTATCTTTCGATTTAAACTTTCAATTAGCGACTATACTTCAAAATACTTACAAGACAAAGGTGTGCAAAGCATTAAACCTCATCTTTTATGTTAGTACCGGAAATACATCACATATGAGCTATCTCAGTTTCAAAATTATGTTCCATTTATAATAGCACTATTACGGTCATGTGCTCTATCTGGGTTTCATGAGCATTTACATGACTAAACCAAACTCTTATTAGAAACGGCACCATTTCTTATTCTCACTTAGGTGAAATTCATTGCATGTCTTAGCTATTCAAGACTTGAACTTCATTAAGAGTTTATACTCATCCTCCACACGTAGCTATTTGTACTGAACATCCTGCAAGGGACACAAACTTAAATTTCCGTACTCGACCGATCACTTAACAATAACTTGTTTTTATCTATTAAACTTTGAAGTAGTGGTAATACTACTACAAAGTTGGGTTACCATCACAGGGATTCCTTAAAGATAGGTTTCATTCCCATTCCACTAGATGTATCCTTGACTAGGTTCCTCGCTTGGCTTTTTGTCAAAGGATCTGCTAGGTTCTTGTGTGTCCTAACATATATAACATTAATAACATCATCTATTATTAATTGCCTTACATATTCATGTCTCAAGTTAATATGTTTAGACTTTCCATTATACATCTTATTCTAAGCTCTAGATAAAGTAGCTTCACTATCACAGAACAAAGTGCGCCTTATTAAGCACCCAAAAACGCCCTAAACGCCCAATCAGCCTCGCATCCTTACACTTCACTTGTTTCATTTTATACCACTATACTTGTTTGTGCTTTACCAATGTAGGACTTTTATTTTCACTACCCAATGGTAATATAAGAGATATTACAATCTCTCTAACACCTTACCACTCGCATTGGCCACTCATCCTTCACTAATGAACAAATTATCTTCACTCTTCATGCTCTTCATTTTAGAACCATCATGGAATCTAAATATATACCACACGGTGGATTCCATGACGTTTGAAAACTGTCGTGGAAGTGTTACCACGATGGTTTTTAACCGTCGTGAAATCTGTATTCTATAATAGTGAACATTAATGTGACTAAAAACCACTTTTAGTCACAAATTGGGTGGAATGGATATATTACTTATTTTAGTCACAAATTGGGTGAAATAGATATATTAGTTATTTCCACGCACTCATACACTATATGAAAGATTCTTATATTACGCCATTGTTTTCCCATGTTTGTCTCCTTTTTTTTTTCTTTTTTTTTTTTTTTTAAGGGAGATAATTCTCTAAATTTGAATGACCCAAGTACTCAGCGTACTTAATTGACATTTCTGAATTTTAACAAGAAGTCAATTGGCATACATTAACGGATATGGATTTTTCATTGCTTGATAAGTCAATCAAAGAATATACATATTTTATGTTATAGTCTATATTTACGGTCATAGAATAATATATTAAACTATCGTTGAATTGTATAAAACGAACAAAGTCCCCAGATTCAATGATTTTCCTTGGTCGGTAGTGATTTTTTTTTTCTTTTTCTATTTTTATATGAATAATTTAGTCAATAAATTAAGGACTTCCATACACAAGTGTCTATATATAAAGTCTTCCGAAGAAGTGCGCATTCATATGTTTAAAACTACCTAACTAATTAGCTAGAGCTAACTGATCTGACCAAGTGATGTGATAAAAAAACTCATTTGTCAGATCGATTACTTGTAAAATAAAAGAAAATAAAAATGGCGTGAGTTTTTAATAAATACTTAGAATATAAAAAAAAAAAAAAAGATTTTAAGAGCCAAAAATTTTAAGATTTTCTAACAAATAATAAATAATTAAAATAAAATTTATGAAGATTGAAACATTTTTTAATGCAGGTCCGTTTGGTAATAAGTTTAGTTGAAAAATACAGTTTGAGTTAAAAAATTTTTGTTAACTTTTCGAAAAGATAAAACTTTTTCAGAAAATATAAAATTTTAAAAAAAAGACAAAATAAAATGAAAAATATATTTGAACTTGTTTATAAACGAGGATATCTTCCAAATACTTTTAAATGCTATTTTTCTATGCAAAAAATCAAAAGAAACTTTCAAAAAACACTTTCAAATATGTTCAAATTACTTTAAAAGATTTCCTTGGTGTCTAATGATTATTTAGTTTTTTTTTTTTACTTTTGAACGAGTCAATAAATTATTTAGCCTATTAATTTCCACCACTTTATTCAGCAAATTAAAAAAGTGCCGCCGCTATTGAAGAGTCAAAATTGTTTTTGGTCAACAATATATTAAAATATCAAACGTAAGCATACAATTTCTTGGCTATAAAAGAGGCAGTTAGCGTCCTTTCACTCAGCATCTTGTGTCTGAAACGAACCGATATCAAGAAAAATGAAGAACACTGCTGAGGAGTTTCTTGAGTACCTTACCAGTCGCATTGCCCACTCAGCCTTCACTAATGAACAAATTATCTTCACTCTTCATGATCCGACATTTTCAGATCAACTAAACACATCCATAAACAACCAGCGTTTGCTCTTCCCGTCGACCCCAAAACCGTTCGCCGTCATCACGCCGACTCATGTCTCCCACATCCAAACCACTGTCTACTGCGCCAAGAAACATGGCGTGCAGATCAGAATCCGAAGTGGCGGCCACGACTACGAAGGTCTTTCGATTGTGTCCTACACTCCAGTGCCATACGTCGTCATCGACTTGAAAAACCTAAGTTCGATTAGCGTCGACGTCGAGAGCAAGACTGCTTGGGTACAAACTGGAGCTACGCTAGGAGAACTCTATTATAGGATTGCTGAGAAAAGTGAAACTCTCGCATTCCCTGCCGGAGATTGCCACACGGTCGGTCTTGGTGGACAGATCGGCGGAGGAGGCTATGGCTATTTGACACGAAAATATGGCCTCGCAGCTGATAACGCTATCGACGTCGAGTTCATCGATGTCGAAGGCAGATTTCTTAACAGGAAATCTATGGGAGAAGACTTGTTTTGGGCCATACGAGGTGGTGGAGCTTCAAGCTTCGGAATCGTTACTGCGTGGAAACTTCGGCTCGTTGATGTTCCAGCGAAGGTGACTGTGTTCGACATCGGTAGGCCTATGCATCTGGAGGCGACGAAGAAGTTCGTTCATAAGTGGCAACGCCGTTCTCACAAGCTCGATGAGGATCTAGCAACCTTCCTGAGATTTCTTACGGTGGGTTCCGTTGATGCAGAAGGGAACAAGAGAGCTATGGTGATAGCTAATCTCCGAGCCGTGTTCCATGGCGGCGTTGATAGGCTTCTCGAATTGATGGAAAAGGAATATCCCGAAATTGGTTTGCAAAGAAAAGACTGCATCGAAATGAAATGGGTCGAATCCTTTCTGTTCCACAACTACTTCAGAAAGGGAGAACCCGTGGAGGTCTTACTTAACAGGAAGACTAATTTCAAAGAGGCGTCTTTCAAAGCGAAATCTGACCATGTGACAGAGCCTATTCCAGATGAAGCGCTGGAAGGAATGCTGAAATTGTTGCTTGAAGAAGATATTGGAGGAGTTTTGATCGATCTATTCCCGTACGGAGGCATCATGGACGAGATTTCGGAATCCGCACTCCCATTCCCACACCGAGCCGGAAACATTTTCGCCATTCATTACTTCGTTGTATGGGAGAAACATGACGGAAAAACCGAACAACATCTAAGTTGGGCAAGAAAGCTGTACAAGTACATGACTCCGTATGTGTCGAAAAATCCGAGGGCAACATATCTGAACTTCCGGGACCTTGACATTGGGATAAATGAAGACGATGGTGAGACCACGAGTACTTGTGACAATGTTCAACAACCAAGCATTTGGGGTCCCAAGTACTTCAAGAATAATTTCGAGAAGTTGATCAAGGTAAAGATTTTAGTTGATCCAACTAATTTCTTTACGAACGAACAGAGCATCCCACCTCTGCTTTTGAATTAAAAAGATTATTAGAGATTCTTGTTGGGTTGAATTATAGCCAAATATTTTGTTTTCTTAGTTATACTTTTTTTTTTTTTTTTTTTTTTTTTTTTTTTTTTTAAATAAAGGTTCTTTTGCGACCATATGTATCATGTACATCTTCAGGAATGCAAATAAAACTTCTTTTGTTTCGCTTTAACGGCGTCGCAGTTTATTGTCTTATATATATATATATATATATATATGTTTTAACAAAGTAAAGACACTATTACAGAATGTCGCTTCCACGACTAAGATTGGACGACCGTTTTTTAAAAACTGTCGTGGAAACGATGGCAAAAATACGGAACAGAAAAGTGGCATCCGAAAACCGTCGTGGAATTTTAGATTTCCACCACGGTTGTTTAAAACCGTCGTGGAATATTGTATTTCCATGACGGTTGTGTAAAACCGTCATGGAAGTATATATTCCACGACGGTTTATGGGAACCGTCATGGAAGTATATATTCCACGACGGTTTATGGGAACCGTCGTGGAATATCTCGATTATTACACGACGGTTCTATACAACCGTCGTGGTAGTGCCGTGGATTACACGACGGTTGTCTAAAAACCGTCGTGTAATCCCGTTCTTACACGACGGTTTCCATAAAATCGTGGTGGAAACATCGTACTTTTTTTCAGTCATATATAAAAAGTGTTGTCCTGTTTTTTCCACATTGGTAGAGCTGCTGCCGTGAACCAAAATCATATCAGATCGCTCCTTCAACAGTTCCATACACCGCAAAGGATTCTAACCGCCGCCTCTACTGCTCTCCCGTCGTTTTTGTAAGTGATGATGACACAAATTAACTAAACAAGGAAGTTGTTTTCCTCTGTATTATATTTTTATTTACGAACCCGGCCAGATTATGTAAATTTTAATTTGAAATTTGTTGGATTGCTTTTGATACGTTATATACTGCAAAGTGTTTAATTAATTAAGTGATCTCATGACGTTCAATGTATTTTTAATTTGGTTTTATTTAAATTAGTTTGGATTTTTTAGTTAAATAATTAAAAAAATTTATTTATATATAAATCCTATATATTACGATGTATTTATAGTTTGTTCTTTTAAGCTAAATAACCCGGGCCGGTTTTTAATTTATAATGGTATTTTAGTTTTGTTATGTTTTTTGGAGTTTTAATTTAGTAAATATATTGTTGATTTAATTAATGCATGAGCCGGGGTCTTTATATATAACTAGCTATGAATTAAGTGCATGCAATTAATGATATTCATGCCAAAAATTAAAAAAGATGCACACCTTATATTGATTATCGAGAACTTTTATTGATTGATTTAGGATTTGCGCGCTAATCATGGATAGGAAATGGATGTGGTTTGATAGATTGTCTAAAGCATATGAAGATGGTGTCGAAGAATTTTTGTCATTTGCTAAAGCTCATACGCAAGACGATAAGATTCGGTGTCCGTGTCAAATTTGTGGTAATCATAGATCCCATTCAATTGATGATGTTAGAGGGCATTTGCTTGCTTATGGGATTATTTGTTCTTACCAAACATAGTATTTACATGGTGAAGATTTCGTCGGTTTTAAGTATAGTAAGACTAGTACTAAAGATAAGGAGCCGATTGTGGAGGAAGACGGTGGTGAATCTATGTACAATATGATAAATGATTTGGAAGAAAACTTTGTGCACCGTCCGGAGTTATTTGAGGAAATGATTAATAATGCCGAAACGCCCTTGTACGTCGGGTGTACAAAATATACAAAATTAGGGCATTGGTTAAATTATGGAATATGAAAGCGTCGGGAGGGTGGACGAATTCTAGTTTCACGACTCTTTTAGCTTTTCTAAAAGATGTTCTACCGGCGGATAACAAAGTGCCACCTAGTATGTACGAGGCGAAAAAGACTTTGAGCACGTTGGAATGGAATACAAAAAGATACATGCTTGTTCAAACGATTGCGTACTTTATCGGAAAGAAAATGAAGATTTAGATGAATGTCCAGTTTGTAATGAGTCAAGATGGAAGAAGGGCAAGATTCCATCGAATGGTAGTAAAGGAGTGCCGGTGAAGGTGTTATGGTACATTCCACCAGCTCCACGTTTCCGCCGTTTATTCCGTAATGCAAAACATGCTAAGAGTTTGACATGGCATCACGATACATGTGTAGACGATGGCAAGTTTAGGCATCCGGCCGATGCACCGCAATGGAAGACCTTTGATGACAATCATCCAGACTTTAGTGCAGAACCAAGGAATTTACGTCTCGGTTTGTCGACGGATGGAATAAACCCGCACAGTAACATGAGTAGTCGGCATAGTACCTGGCCAGTCATACTTGTCAACTACAATCTCCCTCCAGACGTTTGCATGAAGTGGAAGTTCTTGATGTTGACATTATTGATATCAGGCCCTCAACAACCAGGGAATGATATTGATGTTTACTTGGCACCATTAATCGATGACCTAAACAGGTTGTGGGATAATGGTTTACAAGTAAGAGATTCTTACCGTCAAGATACGTTCAATCTTCGCGCAATGTTGATTTGGTCAATTAATGACTTTCCTGCACTTGGCAACCTCTCTGGTTATCCTGTGAAGAGTTCTATAGGTTGTCCGTTTGTATGAAGGAAACATCTTCCATCAGGTTGAAATACGGTAGGAAAACCGTTTACCTTGGTCATCGGAGGTTCTTGCCGAAAAATCATCGCTATCGCAAACAGAAGAAGACTTTTATGGTAGTACCGAAGAAAGAATCGCTCCTCGGATTTTGACTGGCGAAGATGTTTTTGAGATGGTTAAAGATGTCAAGGTAGTTTTGGGAAAGAGAAAACATAAGGATCCAGCAGTCGATGACCCTTGGAAGAAGAAGTCAATTTTCTATGAACTTCCATATTGGAAGTCACTTTACGTTCGGCATTGCTTAGACGTTATGCATATTGAGAAAAACGTCTGTGAGTCGATAGTGGGCACGTTGCTTGACATTCCAAATAAGACTAAAGATGGTGAAAAGGCACGGTTGGACCTTAAAGAGATGAAGATTAGACCGAATTTGCTCCCCGATAAAAGATCGAACGGCACTTACTTACCATCGTCGAAGCACACATTATCTAGGCACGAAAAGAGAAAGCTTTGTGAGTGGCTTGCTTCCGTGAAAGTGTCAAGTGGGTACTCTTCTAACTTCAAAAGGTTGGTTTCGATGAAAGATTTGTGGCTCGTTGGAATGAAATCACATGATTGTCATATCTTGATGCAACAATTATTACCACTTGCTTTGCGGGGAGTTCTAACAAAAGATGTGAGATACGCAATTACAAAGTTATGCTCATTCTTCAATTCGATATGCTCCAAGGTAATTGATCCAATGATGTTAGATTCGCTATAATCGGAATTGGTTATGACCATGTGCCTGCTTGAGAAGTATTTTCCACCATCCTTTTTTGATATAATGATCCATCTTTGTGTGCACTTAGTTCGGGAAGTTAAGTTATGTGGCCCGGTGTATTTGAGGTGGATGTATCCTTTTGAAAGGTACATGAAGGTTTTGAAAGGATATGTGAAGAACCGAAATAGGCCGGAGGGTTGTATAGTGGAAAACTACATATCCGAGGAAGCTGTTGAATTTTGTTCTGAGTATTTGTCCAACGCGGACCCAATAGGGTTGCCAACGAGCGGGCCATTTATATCGAAAGGACTCTCTGTAGCCGTTCATTCATCGGTAAATCAAGATGAATGAGAAAAAGCATGTTTGTATGTTCTGCACAATGCTAAGGAAATGGAGCCTTTCTTTCAAGTCCATATGGCGGAATTAAGAGTTGCGAATCCAAGAAAAGGAAGAAGTGAGAAGTGGTTTCAAGAAGAGCAGAATCGGTCATTTCGGGAGTGGATAAGAAAATACTTGCACATGAAGCAAGGCGTTTCACATGACGTAATGAAGCTATCCAGAGGTCCATCATCGATAGTCACAAGATATACATCGTATTTGGTGAATGCCACTCCTTCTACACTCGGGCAAGAGATGAGAAGCATCCTGTATAGAATAGTGGTGTCACACTTCGGGCCGAGTCTATGCATATTTCATCCGCAAAGGACAAGAATCCGGTATATAGTTCCATGAATTACTTTGGATTCATTGAAGATATTTGGGAACTTGATTATTGTGGCTTGCGAATAGCCCTATTTAAATGCAAGTGGGCTGACAATAATTATGTTAAGGTTGATAGTGACGGCGTGACAGTAGTGGACTTTAGGCGATTGGACTACAAAAATGATCCTTTCATCATGGCGTCACAAGCGGTACAAGTATTTTATACAATGGATCCTGCAAATTTATAGTTATCTTTGGTTGTGCCAATGAAGCCAAGATCAATCCGGGATGGCCAAGAAGATATTGAAGATTGCACCGACATTCCACCTTTTACAAAGGGTTTGCCATCGGTGGATGAGATTGATGATTTTGATGACGACGTTTCACACTTACTTCGATCGGACGTCGAGTGGACATCTGTCGAGAAGCCCAAAAAAAAGAAGGGAAAAAATGCTTAAGATACAATTTCACGTTTCTTACGTTGTAAAAATTTCGATACGGGTTTTTATTTACGCGAGAAATATGTATCATTGATTATTTATACATTATGTAGTGTATGGAAGCATATAACAACAGTGTTGAATAATTGCACAACTATCAGGATTGGCCGCTTATCTGGATTACGGTATAAAGTTGAAATATGATTTTTCATGTTCCTAAGATACCACGACGGTCTTTTTAAAAGACCGTCGTGGTATCTCATATAACACGACGGTTTTCATTAGGATCGTCGTGATAGATTGATATACCACGACGGTCAATACAAAAACCGTCGTTGTATTATTTTATTTCATTCTCCGATTCCACGACGGTTTTTTTCATGGCCGTCGTGGAATCCGTCCATGAAGTCTACCACGATGGTCGAACCAAAAGACCGTCGTGGTAGACCTTGAAATTTGAATTCTTTACACGACGGTTTTTTTAAAGACCGTCGTGGTATACTTAAGGCGGCTCTTTTAAAATTTTGGGAATAGGTTAAATTTTTCC